>WEIT01017337.1:11605-25815 GCA_013389985.1 Dryoscopus gambensis | reverse complement strand
CCCCAAATCATTCCAGGATTGAGTGAGGTGTGCACAGAACGTGGTGCTCACTCAGGCACTCGGGTTCTCCATGAGGTCAGCGTGTCCCATGTCCTGGTGGTGGCCAAGCTCTGGCTGGCCCACCTGGCCCTGGTGAGCCCCGTGGGGCTCTCTGGCTCTTCCAGACCTGCACGGCTGGGTGAGGCAAACCAGGGCAGGGCCTCCTGCAGTCAGCATTACCCAGTTTCATCCCATCAGCAACTGTTGGACTTCCCAGGGAGCTCTTGGAATCACAGAATCCCAGAATGGTTTGGGAGGGACCTTACAGCTCCTCTCATTCCACCTCCTGCCATGGACAGGAACCTTCCGCTATCCCAGGTTACAACACGAGAAGCCACTTTGGTGCACTAGAACAGCAAAAGTCCACACCAAATCCCCCAAACCACAGATTTTCCCTTTTTGCCCGTGTAGCAGAACGGTTGTTTGGGGCTGATTCAGGGGAAGGGGTCGGGAATCCCTGAGGAGCAGCAGGAGCTGGGACACAGGTGGCTCACCCAAACCGTGCTGCTTTCACTGGCTGTGACTTGTGGCTTCACACTCTGCTGTGTGAAAGCTCTGACTTGTGGTGTGAAACGTCAGGAAGTCTCTGCAGCCGGAAAAAACAATCTGAGCCTTCTTGGGCTGCTGCTCTGAAAGAACCAGCCCAGTGAAAACCCCTTCCAGGTGAAAAGGAAGGATGGGACCTCTCTGCCTTTCCCTGGCTGAGGGAGTTTGGGTTTCCAAGGATACCTGGATCTGTGGGTGCTCTGTTAGGAGCGTTCATTTTGTTGTTTTGGGTCGTGCAAACTGGAGATCAGTAGGAAGTTGAGTGATTTCAGAAGTTACAGTCACTGCCGTGTGAAGGAGGGATCTGACAAATTCAGATTTCCCTTGGTGTGTTGTGAAAGCAGCTCCTCAGCCTCGTGGCACCCTCGTGTTCAGCTGCAGAGATGGAGGGCTGATAAGCCCTGCAGTGTCTTTGAGGCTGGCAGGGGAAATGATGCATTTCTGAATGCAAAATAATCAGTGTGCAGTCACAGGATCGCAGACTGGGTTGGGTTGGGAGGGACCTTAAAGCCCACCCAGTGCCACCCCTGCCATGGCAGGGACACCTCCCACTGCCCCAGGCTGCTCCCAGCCCCAGGGTCCAGCCTGGCCTTGGGCACTGCCAGGGATCCAGGGGCAGCCCCAGCTGCTCTGGGCACCCTGTGCCAGGGCCTGCCTACCCTGCCAGGGAACAATTCCTGCCCAAGATCCCATCTCACCTTGTCCTTCATTGCTGTTTTATTTATTTATTTTAAGGTGTGATGGGAATTGCTGCCTCTGTGGGTTGGTTCTGAGAGCTTCCTGGGATTCTGTAGAATGGGTGTGTGTCAGATGTCTGAGGGCACAGATGGTGTGAGATACCTCACCACGTGCCAGACCAGCAGTGAGAGTGCAAGAAAGAATCCGTGTGACTGGAAAGTGAAAACTTCTCATGAATGAAGAGAAGGCTCCTCAGGGGCCTTCAAAATACCTGACAGATGAATGGTTTAGGAAGCTGCAAGGAATCTCCAACAGATTTGCAAAGCTGAACGAGCCACTTGCGGCCTAGGGCAATGTGTGTGGTCTGAGAGCTCTGCTCAAGAGCTGAGGCTAAGAAATTAAAAACAGGCCTAATTAAACCTTTGAGAGAAACACAGACTGGATTGGGTTGGGAGGGAGGTTTAAGGTCACCCTGTTCCACCCCCTGCCGTGGGCAGGGACACCTTCCACTATCCCAGGTTGCTCCAGCCTGGCCTTGGATACTGCCAGGAATGAGGCAGCCACAGCTTTTCTTGGAAAGCTCGAGCTCTGCTCTTTATTTGGTGTTTTGGACTTAAGGTTTAATGCAACTTGATGCAGAAATCAAAAAACCCCAAACTTTTTAATATGACCCCAAATTCCCAAGGAAGCCTGGGCCAGAATTTAACTCAAGTGCTTGATCTTCTGATCTCGTTGATGTAAAAATTTGTTGACAAACGGTGTCTTAGGAGACTCAGCAAAAATGAACTGTTGTGATATGGAATATCTTGTCATGGTTGTCTTTGTCAGGCCAGGCTGGATGGGGCTTGGTCCATGGAAGGTGTCCCTGCCCGTGGCAGTGGTGGCACTGGGTGATCTGAAAGTCCCTTCCAACCCACACCATTCCCTGATGCTGTGATTCTCATGGTGTGGGGGAATCACTCCACAAAAACACATCGAGTGCAGAAGGAAAACCTTTCTCCCTGTTGGCACAGGCCCCAGCGAAGCTGCTGCCCAGCAGAGCAGCTCCCTGCCTCATGAAATCACTTCCAAAGGTGGCAGGACATGAGGTTTGGGAGCACTAAGTGTTCCTGAAGGGGTTTTTTTCCAGCTGGCTCCTGGAAAGTTTCACTGGAGCAACCTCAGCGTTCTCAGTTAGCAGGAGGCAGATGGGTGGGAAAAGTGCTCTGGGTTGTGCACAGAGGCAAGTGTGAGCTGCAGATGATTGAAGCAGATGAGCTGCTGTGATCACCAGTGGTCAGAGAAGGCTCTGGAAAACCTTGGGAGGTCTGGAAAACTTGTCCTGTGAGGAGCAGCTGAGGGAGCTGGGGGGGCTCAGCCTGGAGCAGAGGAGGCTCAGGGGGGACCTCACTGCTCCCCACAACTCCCTGACAGGAGGGGCACTGAGGGGGGTTCAGGCTCTGCTGCCGTGTCCTAAGGGAAAGGAGGAGAGGAAATGGGCTGAAAGTGCACCAGGGGAGGGTCAGGTTGGAGATTGGAAACAATTTTTCCTTGCCAGAGTAGTCAGGCGTTGGAATGAGCTGCCCAGGGAGGTGGTGGAGTCGCTGGAAGTGTCCCAGAGGTCTGGGGTGTGGCCCTTGGGGATGCAGTGTGAAGTGATGCTGCTGGTGCTGGGGTGGGATTGGATGATACTGAAGGGCTCTTCTAGCCTTGAATATTTTGGAATTCTGGGACCTTCATTTATGGCTTCCTGGGCGGCTGGGTGGGGTTTATGATTTTGTGCTGGACTTGTGCTTTATGTTCTTTATGGAATCAATCAAACCAGGAAGTTGGAATTCATGGATACAGAGAACTCCACACTGGTTTGGTTTGGGAGGGACCTCAAAGCCCATCCAGTGCCACCTCTGCCATGGCAGGGACACCTCCCACTGCCCCAGGCTGCTCCCAGCCCCAGTGTCCAGCCTGGCCTTGGGCACTGCCAGGGATCCAGGGGCAGCCCCAGCTGCTCTGGGCACCCTGTGCCAGGGCCTCCCCACTTGAATGCACCAGAGCCCCTGGAAACAGAAGGAGGAGGAGGGGGAATGGCTTTACCTTCAAAGCAATGAAAATGTAATATACGGTGATGGAATTTGGAGACTGAAATATGGCTACTGTGCACTTGAATGTTTCAATAATTATGTTTATTTCTCTTCTTCCTTTAGAACCTTCTCCCTATTTACCAGCACCAAAAGATGTGGAGATTTATTCCTACAACTTCCAGAGTTTGCTGAGGTGGTCTCCTGTTCTGGTGGAGAACGGCTCGGTGTTATACACAGCCAATTACAGAACGTGAGTGAACTGCTCTAAAACCAACTCATTTTGTTCCAATCCAGGGTAACGACTGGTTTTAAAAACCTCCAAAACCCTGAAACTGAACAAGCACAGAATGAAAGAACATTTTTTATCACAGATGTTTTTATGTATCTCCAAGAGCAGCTCCTGGTGACCAACAGGCTCTTGGCCCATGATGTGTCCTCTGAGTGTAGGAAAGATTGAAGCCCTGAGGACACCCAGAAATGTTGCACAGTTCTCTGAAGAATTTTAGCCTTTCCTGATTCTCTCTGGCCAATTTAAATTTCCCCAGATCCCGAGGGGATGGCGGAGCTGGGCGGGCCCTGGGGTTAAACCCGTGTGAGGCCGTAGTTCTGTAACACGTGCTTCTCTTCCCAAAATGGGCTGCGAGGGGGCTGCTCCAGGCGGCTGCACTGCCACGCTGACGGTTTATTTGTGTTTGTTCTGCTCGGCAGAGGGTCCTACGAGGAGTGGAGTGACATGGGCTGTGCCCAGACCCCCCAGACCCAGTGCGAGTTCCCCGCAGCCATCCGGAGGCGGCGCTGGACGATCCTGCTGCGCGTGAGGGCCGAGCTGGGCCCCCTCGCCTCGGCCTGGGTGCACACGCCTCCCTTCGTGGCAGAGAGAGACAGTGGGTGCTCTTTGGGCCGTCAGCCTCTCTCAGGGGGGATTTCTTTGGGAAAAGCTGTCTTGCCCATGTAGACTTCCTCAGCTCTGTTGTGTGGAGCCCCAGTGAGAGGATTGAGGTGTTCTGTCCACAAAGGCTCCGAGGCCTCACTGGGGTTTGGTTCTGCTCTGCTCGCTCAGGTGTCACCAGAGAAACCCCTGAGCCTCCTGGGCTGGAGCCTTCAAAGAGCCACAATGTTCTTTTGCTGGAGGGTTTTCCATGTTCTCAGTTCCCCACTCAGCTCTGCCCACACACACACACACCCCACCTTGGGTCTGTGGCAGCCTGAGGCAAAACCACCTCTTTCTGCTGGACAGATCCCTTTTCTGATAAGTATAAATTGTCCTGGTAAATATAAATGGTTCAGATAAATATAAATGGTTCAGATAAGTATATATTGTCTAGGTAAATATAAATGGTTCAGATAAATATAAATGGTTCAGATAAGTATATATTGTCTACACTATAGGGTAGAAGTGTCAAGGGCACACTTTAAATCACAGACTGGTTTGAGTTGGAAGGACCTCAAAGCCCAGCCAGTGCCAGCCCTGCCATGGCAGGGACACCTTCCACTGTCCCAGGCTGCTCCAAGCCCTGTCCAGCCTGGCCTTGGGCACTGCCAGGGCTGGGGAGTGCACAGCCCCTCTGGTGTGAACAAGTGTGGTGTTGTTCTAAGATCTGCTCTTTGCCTTGCTGTGCTTGGTGTTAGGATTAGAAAAAAGTCAATGTTCAGGTGAAAAAGTACCTTTGAAATGGGAACTAAGCAGAGGAAGGGATTTGTGGACTCTTTAGTTCCTGATGTCCCAGACCTGCTGAGGGGCAGGGATGGTCCAGGCTCCAGAGTCTGATACTTCCCCTGTTTCTAAATCCTGGATTTTCTCTGGCAGAAGAGCGGGAAAATGCCTGAATCCTGCATTGACCACTGATGTATCCACAGCCTGTGGTGCAGGATTGGGAGTGGGATCCTCTGGGGGATGAGACAGCACCAAGCTGATGGGAATGTGGGACAAAGCAGAGGCTTGGGGTGGGAGAGCAGGAACATTCCAGGGTAATTATTGTGTCACTCCCCTGGAAATCAGTTCCCAAATACCAATCCATGGGATCCTCCTTTGGTGTTTGGATCAGAGTCACTGGCTTTGAGACGCAGTGAGGAATTGGTGCATGCAAGGAGTGATTTTTGCTGTTAATGAGTACTTCTGACAGCACTCTGTTGGTATTTTTCACGATTTACCCCTTGGAGCACTTCACGAAAGGAGGTCATCATGCTAAGGGATGCATGGAGACATCAAAGCAAGGAGGGGAGAGGGAGAACTCGTTATTCCTCTTCCAATCTAGGGACCAAAGAGTGGGATTTTAGGGCACATGGAATGTGTGGCAGGCTGATCAAAGGAAAAGAAAAGATAATGATTTTATGGCCAGTAACAGCAGATGAACTCAGACACTTCTGAGCATAACTATTGGTTAATATTGACTGAATTTCCAGGGAAAGTTAAGCAGGTATTATAAGTGCATTAAGTAGATGAGGAAATGTTTTTCCTTTCTTGAGCAAAAGCTGTCGTTTGCTGAGAGTGTCCAGGGCAGGGAACGGAGCTGGGAAGGGGCTGGAGCCCCAGGAGCGGCTGAGGGAGCTGGGAAAGGGGCTCAGCCTGGAGCAGAGGAGGCTCAGGGGGGCCCTGGTGGCTCTGCACAAGTCCCTGACAGGAGGGGGCAGCCGGGGGGGTCGGGCTCTGCTCGCAGGGAACAGGGACAGGAGGGGAGGGAACGGCCTCAGGCTGGGCCAGGGCAGGCTCGGCTTGGACACCAGGAGCAATTTCCTCCTGGAAAGGGAGCTCAGGCCTTGGCAGGGGCTGCCCAGGGAGGTTTGGAGTGCCCATCCCTGCAGGTGCCCAAGGAGTGCCTGGAGGTGGCACTCAGTGCTCTGGGCTGGGGCCAAGGTGGGCATCGGGCACAGCTGGGCCTGGCTGGGCTGGGAGGGCTTTTCCAGCCTCAGGGATCCTGGGGTTGTGTGGAGCTGGAGGCAGCTCTGCAGGGTTTCCCTGCTCTCTCTGTTTATTTGCAGCCACTCTGGGCCCCCCCAAGGTGAACGGGGTGAATTCCAGCCCTGACTCACTGGTCATCAGTGTCAGCCCCCCTTTCACCCCTGAAGCCGGGGACGTGCTCCAGTACCACGTGTCCTACTGGGAGAACACAACCAGTCCTACAGAAAAAGTAAGAATCCTCTCCAATTTGTTCTTTGTGCTTGGGGACTGAGGGATGGGAGTCAGTGCCTCTTGGCAGGGCAGCAGATGGGGGCAGAAAATCTGTGTTTTGTTCCAACGAGTGTCAGCATGTGGAGTCCTGGGAAGAGGGTTCCTCTGGCCTTGGCACAAGCAGTGCTGCACTACCAAACTTAGAAACTTCTTTCCTCTGTGTGGAAAGGGATTAAATCCCTCTGCAGATCCCGGGAGAGAAGTGGTGCCAAAGGTGACTTTTGATTCCAGAGTTTTCTCAGGCAATTTGGAAAACTCTGCAATCTCCCTCCTCCTTTTCTGTGCTGGGAGCTGCAGGAGCAGCTGCTGGGGCCTGGTGGGCCTGATCCCAGGGCAAGGAGAGCAGGAGGTGCTAGGAACATGCTGGGATGAGCTGGTCCTGTTCATCCTGAGGCTCAAAGGTTTTGGCATCATCGTGTTCTCCTGCTGCTGCCTGAGGCCTTGGGAATTGTGCTTGGACAGGCCAGAGGCGCGGGGGAAGTATTAAGTCAGACTTAAAAAAAAAAAACTAAAAAAAAAAGGGGAAGAAGCTTCCAAATGACGTCAATCTGAAGTGAAACATTAAAAAAAAAAAACAGAAGAGAAAAAAATTATTTATTTAAAACCCCCTTTTGCTTCGAAGTCCTTGGTAAATTGCCTCCACTTCCTTCCTGCCTTGAACCAACGTGTGTTTTTCTCACACACAGACTACCTCCAGCTGAGAGCCAGGAAAGGAGTCATTGTGGTTTTGTTTTCCCCTCCCCTTCCCTGGGTTTTGCTCCCTGCCCAAGCTGCTGCAGAAGCTGCATCAGAACTCCCAAGAAAACTGAAATATTCCACGGCTTCTGTTATTTGAGAAAGCCGAGTGAGGAAAAATAAAATTTGAGCTTCTTGAATGAGAAACTTAAACGGGGGAGGGATCTTTGTGTTGAAAACTGGTCAGGTTTTTACAGTAACACCTTTTTTGTGTGTGTGTCTTTTCAGCAGAAGCTAAGTGAAAGCAAGACACTATTGCAAATTGGAAATCTAAAGGAATCAACACTTTACTGCTTCAGCATTCAAGTGCAGCTGAAGATCTTCTCAGGTCACTCGTTAGGACAGCAGAGTGCCCCAGAGTGTCACAGAACTGCCCTCAGTGGTATGGAACAGGAATGTTACTTTTGTGTGGAGTGGGATGGGGTAGGACACGAGTCCTGGATCACCTGAACTGGTCCCTCCCACACCCAGCCTGTCGGGACTGCCGAGAGCACCATGGGGAGTTCACACTTGGCATTAGAGGCAGAATAACCAGGAATTCTCAGCCAGGGATGGAGGCTCGGTGTGGTACTCGGCTGCTTCTCCTTTTCCTTCATAATCCTGCTGTAAAACAGGATAGAGGAATTTGGGCCCCCCTGGAACTCAAGTTGATCTGAGGGCTGGAGCCAGGCTGGGAGAGCTGGGGGTGCTCACCTGGAGAGGAGAAGGTTCTGGGGAGAGCTCAGAGCCCCTTGCAGGGCCTGAAGGGGCTCCAGGAGAGCTGCAGAGGGACTGGGGACAAGGCATGGAGGGACAGGAGCCAGGGAATGGCTTCCCAGTGCCAGAGGGCAGGGCTGGATGGGATCTTGGGCAGGAATTGTTCCCTGGCAGGGTGGGCAGGCCCTGGCACAGGGTGCCCAGAGCAGCTGGGGCTGCCCCTGGATCCCTGGCAGTGCCCAAGGCCAGGCTGGGCACTGGGGCTGGGAGCAGCCTGGGGCAGTGGGAGGTGTCCCTGCCATGGCAGGGGTGGGCTTTAAGGTCCCTTCTAACCCAAACCATTCCATGATGCCATAAATATAAACCTGCCACATTTTTTTGGATTTTTTTCCTTCTTTTCCAGAGGCGACCCGAGCTGCTTACATCGTCCTCCTGTGTGTCCCGGGGTTGGTCGTTGTATACCTGGCTGTAGTTGGTTTTCTGTGTCTGTGGAAACACCACCAAAAAATCAAACGGTGGTTTCAGCCACCTCTGCGAATCCCGTCACACTACGAGGAGGTACGTGGGGACCTTGGGGGTTTCTCCTGTAAAAGAGAAACTTGGGGGGAACATCACCAAAAGAAGATGTTGCTGAACAGAAAAGGAGATAAACAAGTGATGTCTCAAAACTGTGGCTTTGCTGATTGTGATCTCCCACTTCTTTCCTCTTTTGCTGAGCCGAAGGGTCTTTCCTGTGCCCTGGGGCACAAACCTGGCTGTGCTTTCCTGGAAGAGCCCGAGCCTATTGCATCCTGTTCCTGTTCCTGTTCCTCTTTCCTTGCTCCTCTCAGGCCTCAGACTGGGGCTCACTGGGAGCAAAGAGGTTTGGTGAAACAAGGACTGGAGCCAGGTCTGGGCAGGAATAGGATGTGGCAAAGCAAACCAGGGTTATTTTTAATTAACAAACCCCGATTATTTGTTTTGACGCGTCAGGCTGATCTGAGGGGGACGTTCTTGGGCATTTCCTCTTTTGTTTTAGCAGGGCTCAGATGGAAAACTCCTGCTGGGGCATTTTCCTGCTGGCAGCTCGGACGTTTCTGTGCTAAACCACGCGGTTTCAGTCCTGCTGCTCTTCCTCTTTCAGCCCTTGCACGAGGAGCAGCCCTGAAGCAAAGCTTGGATTTAAAAGTTCTTATTCAGCAAAAAAGTCTGGCTTTTTAAAGCTTTTATTTGTGTGCAGCTCCTGGAGGTGGATTTTTTTGTCTGTGTCTGAGCACTGTGGGAGTCCTGTGGTTCTGGCAGTGGATTTGCAGCTTTTTGTAGCCATGGGGATGAATGAACCCAGGGTAAAGAATTTTTCTGTCTTCGTGCGGCCTCAGCTGACATTTCACAGGGGTCACTTGCCAAGTGAAGTGCCTCTCATTGAGGGGAAAAAATCCATATACGTTGTGTTAAAATGGTAAAAAAATCCTTGTGCAGGCTATTAAAATAATAAAAAAAAATCCTTGTACGTTGTATTGAAATAGTAAAAAAACCCTTCCTCTAAGTATGTTAAAACAGTAAAATATCCTTTAGTGGGTATTTAAATAGTAAAAAAAAGAAATCCTTATACAGGATATTAATATAGTAAAAAAATCCTTGTGCAGGGTATTAAAACAGTAAAAAAAATCCTTGTACAAGGATAATAATAAAAATAATAATAATAATTATTATAATAAAGTCTATTAATAAAAATCCTTGCACAGCATATTAAAATAATTTAAAAATCCTTGTACCAGGTATTAAAATAATTTTAAAATAATTGTGCAGGGTATTAAAATAGTAAAAAAATGCTTGTGCAGGGTATTAAAATAATAAAAAAATCCTTGAACGTTGTATTGAAATAGTAAAAAAAATCCTTCCTGTAAGTATGTTAAAATAGTAAATTATCCTTGTACAGGATATTAAAATAGTAAAAAAAATTTGTACAGAGTATCAATAATAATAATAAAAATCCTTGTACAGCATATTAAAATAATTTTAAGATCCTTGTACAAGGTATTAAAAGAATTAAAAAATAATTGTGCAGAATATTAAAAGAGTAAAAAAAATCCTTGTAAGTATATTAAAGTAGTAAAAAGATCCTTGTGCAGGGTATTAAAAGAGTTAAAAAAATCCTTGTACATTGTATTGAAATAGTAAAAAAAGCCTTCTTGTAAGTATGTTAAAATAGTCAAATATCCTTTAGAGGGTATTAAAATAGTAAAAAATCTTCGTAGAGGGTATTAAAATAATGATAATAAAAAGTCTTTGTACAGGGTATTAAAATAGTAAAAAGGTCTTGTACAAGGTATTAAAATAATTTAAAAATAATTGTGCAGGGTATTAAAATAGTAAAAAAATCCTTGTACAGGATAGTAAAGTAGTAAAAAATCCTCATACAGGGTATTGAAATAGTAAAAAAAAATGTACAGGGTATTAATAATAGTAAGAAAATCCTTGTACACGGTGTTTAAATAGTAAAAAAAATACTCCTTGTACAGGGTATTAATATAGTAAAAAATTCTTGTATAGTGTATTAAAATAGTGAAAATAATATCCATGTACACAGTATTAAAATAGTAAAAAAAAGTGCAGGGTATTAAAATAATTAAAAAATAATTGTGCAGGGTATTAAAGGATTTAAAAAATCCTTGTAAGTGTATTAAAATAATAGAAAAATCCTTGTACAGGGTATTAGAATAATTTTAACTATAATTGTGCAGGGTATTAAAATAGTAAAACAATCCTTGTATAGTGCATTAAAATAGTAAAAAATTCCTTGCACAGTGTATTAAAATAATTTAAAAATAATTGTACAGGATATTAAAATAATATTTAAAAAAATTGCAGGGTGTTAAAATAGTGCAGCATTTCATGTACAGGACGTGCAAGAACTAAGGCTCATCCTGTGTTCTGGAGGCACAGGATTAATTTTCTGGATTAAGGTGATGCCTTAGGTTTTAATTTTTATATTTTTCAAATCCTGCATTGCCCAGTGTGTAACTCTGCAGTCTCTTGTAGCTCGTGAGCTGCTCTCCCAGGCCAGACAGACACAACAAAGCTGCTCTGAGCTCGCTGTCCAAGGACACTCAGACTGTCCCAGGCCCAAAGCTGTGAGCCAGGGCCTCTAGAGAGGTGGGGAAATTGAAGAAAGCTGAAGTTTTAATTGGTGAATTTATGCTGATATGCAAATGGACCAAACCTATAACAGTGTGAAGAACTCGTGCCCTGCCGTCCATCCTGGGGTGCATTTTGGAAGCAGCCTCTGGCTCCCCAGGGTGTGCCTTTGAAGGCCTTTCAGATAAATCCCTGCCTTTATTCCCTCACTCTGTTTCTGGGTGGCTGCAGAAGGCATCACAGGAGCAGCCAGAGCGGATCCCCCTGCACAGCAGCGAGCCTGGCCTGGGGCAGGAGTGTGAAAATGAAGGGAAAGAAGGGAGCTGGCAGAGGGTTTGCCGTGTGTGTTTGTGAAGGGGATCAGCCGGCCGGGGCAGGAGTGTGATCAGAAATGAAGGGAAAGAAGGGAGCTGGCAGAGGGTTTGCCGTGTGTGTTTGTGAAGGGGATCAGCCGGCCGGGGCAGGAGTGTGATCAGAAATGAAGGGAAAGAAGGGAGCTGGCAGAGGGTTTGCCGTGTGTGTTTGTGAAGAGGATCAGCCGGCCTGGGCCGCTCGTGGCAGCCCCGAGTGGGGAGCGCGGGGTCACTCAGGCGGCTCTGGGGGACTCCTGCAGCTTTGCAGCACAATCCTGGGCTTCCCTCGTTGCCAGCAGGATCTGAGCTCTCCGGGTTTGACTTGCAGGGAGCAGAGAGGCCAGGCTGAGGTTTGCTTTTGTGTGGAATTTGCTGAAGTGGATCTGTTTGGGGTTTTGGAAGAGTAATCCCGTGGCTCATTAGCCTTGCTGTAACTGCAGAGAAAGTGGAGCCTTAATTGAAATTCACCCTAATTTCCCGCTTTTCTAAAGCTCCTTGCTTTGATTACTGTCTTTTATTTGATTTATTACCCTTGGAAAGCTGCTGGGTTAATTCTGGAGGGAAGGGGAGCAGAGGGGGAGTCGAGGGAAGCCGTAAGTGCAGGGCAGAATGTCGGGGGTGGTTCCTGGTGACAGGGGAAGCTGCAGCTCCCACTTGGCTGGCACTGATCCCACCAGGACCTGGGATCCCATTTGCTCCAGTTGCTGGGTTCCTGCAGCTGGAGGCTCTCACAGCTGGGAGATCAGGGCATGGTTTGTTCTTAACTCAAAGGAATTTGCTGGAACTGACGTAGAAAAGATTGGCCAAAATTTATTAAAAAAACCCCAAACACACAACCAAGAACTGCAGCTGCTTTAACTCACTTGAAGGGATGTTGGCATAATTTATTTCTTTCCCCCCACAGAAATAAGGCATTTTTAACCTTTCCCTTGTTTAGCGTAGTTTCAAGGAAGCCCAGGATGTAATATCCAGGGAGCAGCTCCTGCTGTGGATTCTGAGCTGGAGCAACTTGTTGGCTCTGGAATTTCTAACAGTGACCTAACCTGGTGTTTTCTGTTGGTTTTTTTTCCAGTTCCTGACGGACCCTGTCTTGGCTGGCTCGGAGGAGCTGCAGAGCCCTGCTGAGGATGAGCCCCAGGCTGTGCTGGTTGGAGAAGGAAGCGGCCCAGAGAGGGAGGCTGCATCACCCAGCAGCTGCAGGGCCGGGGCAGTCACCGAAGGGCCCCCCCAGTGAGGGTCCCCTGCTCCAGGACTGCCCCGGAGCTGCTCCCGGGGTGTGGCTGCTGGAGGACAATGCTGAACACGAGCCCTGGGCTCTGCTCCGGGGCTTCTGCCGAGCTCCCCCCTCTCCTCGCTCTGCCAAAGGCACTGGGAAGAGGGAACGTGGAAGGGAAAGGAAAGGAACACTAAACTGCCTCAAGACTGATGGATAAAAGGGGTAAATTCCCGCCCCACTTTGGAAGGAAGTTTGGAGGAATAACAGCACTTTATTGATGTAGGATATCCTGGGATTTTTCAGGGACTGAAGAAGTTGCATTGTGAATTCCATTTAAACTGGTTTTGTTTTTGTTGGCAATAATACTCCATTATACCCACCCCAGTCTGCTTCCCTGAATCATTTTAAGTGCAGGACAAACTAAAAAGAAATTTGTGAGTACTTGCCTCAGGACGAAGCTGTGCCAAGAGCCCCTCCCAGAGAGGCCTGCTCGTATCTGCCTCCTCCCACCCTCCTGGAAGCATTAATCTGCTCCTGCAGCCAGGCCAGGGCCCTGCACACCACAAAGGACCTGAAATTAATTTTGCTCCGAGTTTTTATATCAGTCACTGTCAGACACTAACACTTCTGGTTGGCCAGCAGCAGAAGGAAAGCTGCCTGAGAGTTCTGGTTTTAGTGCCTTAAAGCAGAAGAGCCCAAGGTAAACACATCACCCACCCCCTGTGGGGTCTGGAAAGTGTCCAATAAAGCACAAAGAACAAGTGAACCTCTTCTGTACTAAAAAGATGGGGGTTTTGAATTTTTTTTCCCTGGGTTTGATATGAATTGTTTAAAAAAAAACAACCATAAATGGTTTTTTTCTTTGGAAGTGCCTGGTTGGAGGGGCCTGGCCCTGGCACAGCTGAGGTGCCACTGTCTCAGCCTTGCCAGGAACACGCCAGGCCAGCAGCTGCCAACAGCTTCACCAGGTGTTTCCTTGTGGAACAGATCTAATCCCTCGGGATTAGACAAGCTGCTGACCCAGGGAGCTTCAGGGAAGCCTGACTCCTGTGGGAATTTTCATGTCAGCACCGGGTCTGCTTTAATCACCCACACTCTGAGGCTGGGCTGCGAACAAAGGGGGAACCACAGCTCACAAAAGGGACAACCTAATGCACACAGAGGACAGAAATAAGGTTATAACACCTCCTGGCAGTGTCTGTGTGTGTTCCTGAATAAACCCTACATGGGACGTGTGTCAGGGATTGTGTTGTTAAATATTTTTACACAAACAATTAAAAAGTGTTTACTGGGAGTAACTCCAGGTTTGTTGTCACTGAGCCCTCCCTGGCCCCGTGGCTTGTGCTGGAGCTGCCAGAGATGGAAAAGTGCCCTCTGCCACTGGGAAGCCATTCCCTGGGTCCTGTCCCCCCAGCCCTTGTCCCCAGGCCCTCTGCAGCTCTCCTGGAGCCCCTTTAGGCCCTGCAAGCCTAACCCCAACCCTAACCCCTAACCCTAACCCTAACCCCTAACCCTAACCCCAAACCCCAACCCTAACCCCTAACCCTAACCCCTAACCCAAACCCTAACCCCTAACCCTAACCCCTAACCCCTAACCCAAACCC
>WEIT01017337.1:0-10000 GCA_013389985.1 Dryoscopus gambensis | reverse complement strand
ACTCATTTGTCAGCAAACAACTTCCCCTGGAGACAATGACACTTGCATGAGCAGCAAGATGTTGGTCTGACTCATTTATTCTTTATATCAAGTACAACTGGCATCAGTCTGTTGGAGTTTTTTATTCTAACATCAGGAAATACATTAAATACCAACTGGTATCTCTTACACTGAGCAGCATGAAATTAATTCCAAGGACTGTGGTGCCAGCAAATGTCCTTTGTGCCAGAGCCATCACAAGTCAGGAATACTTTGCTTTGCCATGCACAACCTGCTGAGTGTAGGGACTTGCTTAAAAACCCATAACCTTTTACCAAAAGGAAAAAAAAAAAGCTACTTTATATTTACCTGAACAGTAATATAAAATTCTTAAAATCAGGTCTTATCCCAGCACAGCCCCTGGTCCAGGGATGGGCTCTGTCCTGTTTGCTCACTAATTGTTCACTGAAGCCTCGGACACAGGAGAAGGTTGGGAAGGTGAAACTGATGGAAAGCCATGGAATTGAAGGAGAAAGCCGGGAGATTCCAGCAGGAAAGCCTGGCAGCCTGCCATTCCCTTTGAAACTGACCCAGTCCTATGTACATATTCACAAGTGTGTCCCGGGAAAAGAGGAGCTTCGGACAGAGCCCGGAATTGTCTCAGTTCCAACAGTTTGGGAAGCAAACCAAGAACAAAGGACTGTGAATTATCTACATACAAGAACCACATGGCAACTATGGAGCAGACCAGGAGGGAGCTCAGCCCCACAGCTCTTCTGTTCTCCCAAACTTGTAGATCAGAGTGCTGAGGGGGAAAAAAATGAAAGAAATAAAAGTCAGACCACACATAAAGTAATTTTAACAGTATCCTTAAATCTTACCCTGTGCAAATCAACAGGCCAGCCCTGAACTTTTAGTCAGGTCAGTATCTGGGTTCCGTGTTCATATTTGGTTTCCTGCACATGGGTGGAACTGTGGGAGCCAACTGAAGCTCAAAATAAAAAAAACCCAACCAGTTTCACAGCCCCTCTGAAGGAAAAGCCTGGTATTTATGAAATTCAAGGAGTGAAGAGTAGCAAGTCTCACTCTGGCATCTGAAAATCAGCTCAACATGACAGGATGTGCTGGGATAAAACCTAAGCAATTCCATTTTTATGAGCAAATCAAAAAGAATATTGAGCCTGTGGTAGAGAACCAGATCCAAATTACAATTTGATTTCCACAATTCCACGCTGTGGCTGCCCCATCCCTGGCAGTGTCCAAGGCCACGCTGGACAGGGACAGGAGCCACTTGGGACAGGGAAAGGTGTCCCTGCCCACAGAGGACTGGATGGGATTAAGATCCCATCCAACCCAAACCTTTGGGGATTCTAAATCAAACTAAAAATTTCAGGCACAAAATCTGCCTTCAGCAGTTTCTCTTTTCAATCCCAGAGGAGATTTAGGAGCTGCTGTTTCCTGCAGGAACACCACTCCTTTCCCAGAGCCCATCGATCCAGGTGAGTGCAAAGCTTCTGGTGTGGGGCTGGAGGGAAAAGGATCAGCCAGGAGTTGAAAAAAGAAAGGAGGTGAGATGAAACTTTGCAGTGACTGATCCTGGAATTGACACTGTTTAACACTTTCCGTGTCTTTCATTAATAAAATCCATGGATTGCAAAATGCATTTCATAGCTAAAAAGTGTTATTACAGACACCAGATCCATTTTCAGCTGTTACGTGATAGATTTAACAATATTATTTGAAAGAAATCGCGTGTGCTGCCACAAAGCACAGCGCCATGCTTTCAGAAAAACCAACTGCCACTCTACAACTGAGAGCTCAGCCCGTGACAGGAAATACAGGGAACATCAACTACCAGAGAGCTGAGCCACGGGTGTGCAGGAGTCTGGAAAAGGGGAATGGATCCCCCACCTGGCTCTGCTGGGGTGGAAGGACAGAGGTGAATGGCTGCCATTATCCAAACACTCTGGCAATACCTCATCCAGAAAACTCTGGACATCCCTGGCCATCCACGTTCCAGAGCTGCACATCCAGGGGAGCAGAGAGAGATGGGCTAACAGGAGTGTGAGGGGGTGAGGAGCCTGGGCAGGGGCAAAGCAAACCTGGTTTCTAAGCTCTGCAGCAAAGAGAGGAGAAGAGGGAGCTGCTTTTCCAGGAGTATCAACGTATGGAGGCAGGAAAGTCCCTTTGGAAGGAGGGGGATTTGCCCAGGTAACTTACCTGAAAAATATTAATGCATTCTGGAAAAACACTGCTAATCCAGGGTACACGTTAGTGTCTGCAGAGGAGGAACAGAGGAAACACTCAGTTCTTTAGTTCTGGCAGCGGGATTTAACAGGATATTGCCAGTTACTGGGAGCTGGATTTAATACAATACTTCCAGTTACTGGGAGATGGATTTAACAGGATATTCCAGTTACTGGGAGATGGATTTAACAGGATATTCCAGTTACTGGGAGCTGGATTTAATACAATATTTCCACTTACTGGGAGCTGGATTTAACAGGGTATTTCCAGTTACTGGGAGCTGGATTTAATACAGTATTCCAGTTACTGGGAGCTGGATTTAACAGGATATTCCAGTTACTGGGAGCTGGATTTAACAGGATATTCCAGTTACTGGGAGCTGGATTTAATAGGATACTCCAGTTACTGGAAGCTGGATTTAACAGGGTATTCCAGTTACTGGGAGCTGGATTTAATAGGATACTCCAGTTACTGGGAGCTGGATTTAACAGGGTATTCCAGTTTCAATCCCAGACTAAAACCTGGATGCTGTGGCTTGGATTTTCCAGAGACCACAGGCTTCCATCCCTGTGGATTTCCTGCCCAAAGCTGGCAGGAAAAGTGCTTTCCTGGAGGAGAAAATAACCAAACTTACTCTGTGTGACATATGCTCCAAAGAGAATCCACATGGAAGCAATGAGTGATCCAAACATCAGCATGAAGCCGATGAAGAGCCAGATCCGAGCCCCTGCAGGGAAGAGTGAAATGTGGATTATTATCCATGGGCACAGGCAATGCAGCCACTCCTCTGGGAGCATGGAACACGTGGTCTCAGTAAAGGCACAAGTGGAAAGGGTTAAACCCTGGATCAAGGACAAAATCCACCTGCTCAGTCACTGGGAAGGAAAAATATTCCTGTGTAAAGGTTCTCTGGGGCTGGATTGTGAATGACACACAAAAAAGCACCATGGGCCACTTCAAACATCAGTAAATCCCATCAAATGTACAAATCCCGTGGAAAAGGCTGCTGGGATCCACGTGGGAAATAGGAAGGGAATTATGAATGGAAGCAGAGAGGACAGCAGATCCAGGGACAGCCACAGCAGTGACACAGAGGAAATGGAAATGTTTGTGACACATTCCTAGGGAATGTCTGCTCCAGAGCCAGCACCAGGCAGGAACTGATTTCTCCCAGCAGCTATCCAGGATTTGCAGAGGAGGTTTAGGAAGCCAAGGCTTCCAGCAGTTGGATTTTTCCAAGTTCCCCTTTTTAACAAAGCTAGCACTTGTCTCCAAGGGTTAATTCTGTAAAGGAATTAATTCACAATAGTCCTCTCCTTATCTCCTCATTATTTCTTTCACCACCACTTGAAAAAAACCCCAGCGGGTAAATGATCAGTCCTTCACCTGAGCAGGGTTTGTAAACTTACCTGTTCTTCCTAAGCATCCATCACTGTAGCTGTCTCCTCTCACCTGTGCATTTGATACAGCATTTATCCTGGGGACAAAAAAAGGGTTACACTTCAGATTAGTGAAAATCAGTGGAGAGTTCTGAGTAAAATCCCAGCTTTTTTTTTTTTTTTTAAGATGTGACAAATACTGGGAAAATTCCCTGGCATTCTGTATAGTTACAGATCCCAAATCCTCCTTTTTTCTTGCCAATATTGGATGATTCAGTAAAAGTTGTTATACTTTTATTTACAGCTCCAGGACAAAAGCCAGGCTACTCTTACCCTTCCCATTTGAGGAAGTCTTGGGCAAGGAACAGCTGTAAAAATCGTTTAAAAAGAGAGGGAAATGCAATCAAATGTTTCATATTGAGGCAAATATTGGATTCTCCAGCCCTGGCAGTGCCCAAGGCCAGGTTGGACACTGGGGCTGGGAGCAGCCTGGGGCAGTGGGAGGTGTCCCTGCCATGGCAGGGGTGGCACTGGATGGGATTTAGGGTCCCTCCCAACCCAAACCTCTCCCTGCTTCTGTGATTTATCCATGCTGGACAGATTGTCAGCAAACCCTGGTTTAGTTTCTCGTGTTGCTGTGATGAGAGCTGCCCGTGTCCAACACTCACATGAAGAAGGCCAGCGTGGAGAAGACCCCGCAGGTGTGGAAGGCGTGGTTCAGCTGCTCCGGCTTGGGATAAACCACGGCAGCGTCGATCATGATCCACCAGCCTGTGAAAAACTGGGCACAAACACAGGGCATGGGGCTGGGAGGGCACAGGGACAGCAGGGAAACCAGCCCAGTGTCCCTGGGCAGTGCGGGGTTAATTGGCTTCCAACAAGGACCAGTTCTTCTGGGAAGTGATTTAAATGTGCTTGATTGGCAATGCCTGCACAAACCTCAACATTCCTGTTTTCAGAGGAGTGTTTGAGAATCAGTCACACTTTCTGTTCAAATTAAGGAGCAGGGTATGGATAAAGCCAGAGGAGCTGTGGCTGCACCATCTCTGGATGGGATCTTGGGCAGGAATTGTTCCCTGGCAGGGTGGGCAGGCCCTGGCACAGGGTGCCCAGAGCAGCTGGGGCTGCCCCTGGATCCCTGGCAGTGCCCAAGGCCAGGCTGGACACTGGGGCTGGGAGCAGCCTGGGGCAGAGGAAGGTGTCCCTGGCACGGGTGGCACTGGGTGGGCTTTAAGGTCCCTCCCAACCCAAACTCTTCTGGGATTCTCCAAAATTCCCTGTGCAATTTCTGTGAAATTCCCTGTTTCTTGTTCCTCTTACAAACAAGAATCCAGACTCTAAATGCACATGAGACAGAGATGATGCAGAACAGAGGAGTTCCAACAGACCCAATTCTGCAGGAAATCCATGAGGAATTTTTTCAAGAAGAGAGAGCACAAATGGTTCATGATCAGCAACATCACAGGTCTCATGAAAACGCTGCTGACAGTCCCACTGATGCCTTAGATTTTAACTTTCAGACTTTTAAATTCCTGTATTGCCCAGTGTGTAACTCTGAAGCTTCTTGTAGCTCACGAGCTGCTCTCTGAGGTCAGACAGACACAACAAAGCTGCTCTGAGCTCGCTGTTCAGGGACACTCAGACTGTCCCAGGCCCAAAGCTGTGAGCCAGGGCCTCTAGAGAGGTGGGGAAATTGAAGAAAGCTAAAGTTTTAATTGGGGAATTTATGCCGATATGCAAATGGACCAAACCTATAACAGTGTGAGGAACTCGTGCCCTGCCGTCCATCCTGGGGTGCATTTTGGAAGCAGCCTCTGGCTCCCCAGGGTGTGCCTTTGAAGGCCTTTCAGATAACTCCCTGCCTTTATCCCCTCACTCCGGGCTGGGCTCTGTTTCTGGGTGGCTGCAGAAGGGATCCCCACAGTGACCCTCGGAAGGAACGGGCTGGTTTGGGGCAGCTGCGAGGGGGAGCTGGCAGCACCCGAGGCCCAGCGTGCCCCCACAGTCTGTGTGCCCCCAGCCCAGCGTGCCCCCACAGCCTGTGTGCCCCCACAGTCTGTGTGCCCCCACAGTCTGTGCGCCCCCAGCCCGCCGTGCTCACCAGCACCCCGGCCACGACGGAGGCGACGGCGTTGCGGCGCTCGCTCCAGTCGATGCACTCGCACTCCGGCCAGCGGAAATTGTCCAGGAACCCTGCCATGGCCACGGCTCACTGTGCCCCGAGCTCTTCCATCAACGGCTGCGCCCGAGTGCCTGCAACACAGCCAGGGATGAGGGCAGCATCCATCAGGAACACCTCGAGGCGTTGGACAGCTCTGGTGAGTTACGGTCTGGGCGGTTTTACACTATCAAGGTTTTTACGGAGAACCTTCCAGTGGAATTTCCCCTGCCCGTGGCAGGAGAGGGAATGAGATGATTTTAAAGTTCTCCCAACCCAAACCATTCCATGACTCCATGATAAACTCTACTGATGCTGTATTGAGCTAAATTCACAAAACAACCTCCCTTACATAAAATTACAAAACAAAATTACCACGTAACCCAAAAGCTTATGGCAGAACTTGGTCTTTAAGTCATGTCAAGGAATCTCAATTAAATACTAATATTTCCAGTCTCCAATCTAACAGATAATATAATTTGGTGCCCTTTTTAACAGAGAAAAAGAGCCCAACTCGGCAAATCAACTGATTCTGAGGGTAAAAAAGGTCTTGCTGCACAGAAAGAAGGTCACAGGGAACCTTAAATATGGCAAGAGGAAAGCAAAGTTAATTAACTTCTCACAACTGCTCTTAGCAGCATTCTAATTTGGTTTAGTGCTGTCAACTTCCATGTTTCTCAACCTGCCATAATTCATCTCCAGCCACCCACTTGGTAAAGACTAACAAAAATGTCCTTCATGATTGTGTTACAGCACAGACTGATGGAGAACATTTTCTGGCTAATAACAGCAGTGAGAAGAAGTGGAATGAAAAATCAATAAACAGTTTGTCTATGCTACAAACACAGGTCACCCCCTGTGAACAAGAGCAAAAAGTTTGTCCTCCAGAATCCAGTTCCAGAAACCCACACTTGTGATGCCACTTCAAATATTAAAATCCCTCATTCAATTCCAGCGTTATTTTAATTTGTACAGCACCTGGGCTCGGCCATCTGCTTATTCTCCTAAATGACACCTTTCCCTGGCAATGTCAGATCCCTGCCCTTCCCACAGCTTTCATGGGGAATGGCAGCGCTGTGCTCGTAGGGAATCCCAGGATCACCAGGGCTGGAAGAGCCCTCCGGGATCACCCAGTGCCACCCCAGCCCCACCAGCAGCACCCAAACCCTGTCCCCAAGGGCCACGTGCAGACATCTCTTGAGCACTTCCAGAGACATGGACTCCAAACCTCCCTGGGCAGCTCATTCCAATGCCTGACCTCTCAGTGAGGGAAATTTTCTTTTTAATCTCTAATCTGAGCCTGCCCTGGCCCAGCCTGAGGCCGTTCCCTCTCCTCCTGTCCCTGTTCCCTGCGAGCAGAGCCCGACCCCCCCGGCTGCCCCCTCCTGTCAGGGACTTGTGCAGAGCCACCAGGGCCCCCCTGAGCCTCCTTTGCTCCAGGCTGAGCCCCTTTCCCAGCTCCCTCGGCTGAATCACAACTGCTCCTAAAGCCCTTCCTCATTTTCCATTCATAAATGGCTCCAGCTGGACTTTCTTTGCTCCTCTGCAGACCACGGCTGTGTCTGTCCCTCTCCTTGCAGCAGTCCCTGCTTTCCCCTCCCAGTTCCCCACCCATCCCCACTGGAACTCGCTCACGGTTCCTGGTGCTGTCCCCACTCTGGAGCTGAGGGGGCTCGCCCGGGGGTGGCTGCACTCCAGGCTGAGCTCATGGAATGTGTTGGGTTGGGAGGGACCCTAAAATCATCCAGTGCCACCCCTGCCATGGCAGGGACACCTCCCACTGCCCCAGGCTGCTCTCAGCCCCAGTGTCCAGCCTGGCCTTGGGCACTGCCAGGGATCCAGGGGCAGCCCCAGCTGCTCTGGGCACCCTGAACACAGCACAGAGACCACCCAAAAAGGGTGGGCCACCCCCTCACAAGGTGTTCAACAAATCCAGCTAAAAAATCCTGGATTTAATACACCAGAGGGAAGGACCGCACTGATACAGGGGAGGGAAGAGACCCTCCCAAGGGACCTCACCACAACATCCCTGTGGGAAAAAAGGGCATGAGCTGACAATGGACACCTGCAGTCAGAGAGCCAAAGGTGTCCCGGGCTGGGGAACAAGAAATAGGAAAGGGATTGGGATTGTGCCCCTGTGCCCAGGTGAGACCCCACCTGCAGAGCTGCCCCAGCCCCGGGGCCAGGGNCAGCACAGGGAGGACGTGGAGCTGCTGCAGAGAGGCCAGAGGAGGCACCAGGATGAGCAGAGGGCTGGAGCAGCTCTGCTGGGAGGAAAGGCTGCGAGAGCTGGGATTGTTCAGCCTGGAGAGGAGAAGCTCTGGGCTGAGCTCACTGTGGCCTTGCAGGGCCTGAAGGAGCCCCAGGAACCATGGAGAGAGACAATTCCCAAGGGCTGCAGGGCCAGGAGCCAGGGAATGGCTTCCCAGTGCCAGAGGGCAGGGCTGGGTGGGATCTTGGGCAGGAATTGTTCCCTGGCAGGGTGGGCAGGCCCTGGCACAGGGTGCCCAGAGCAGCTGGGGCTGCCCCTGGATCCCTGNCACTGGGTGGGCTTTGAGGTCCCTCCCAACCCAAACATTCCACGATCCGTAATTCTCAACACCTTTAGGGAAAAAAGAAGAAAATAATAAGCTGCATTAACAAAAACCAGCCCCACTGCGGGGCTGAGGCTCCACGGACAGCACAAGAGCCAGGCTGAAGTTTGTCCCCACAAGGACCAGCAGGGACACAGGGACAGCTTTCAGCCCAGCCCACGCTGCTACACGCACACCTCTGGTGGACACAGACGCTTTCAGCTGGGACTTCCCACCTGGATAAAGGTGCAGAACTCACCCTCTGCTTTAAACTCTTCCACCCACACACAGCGAGGGCACAGGTAAAGCCCTGGGCATTCCCCGTCCTTCAGTGCCCTTCCCACCATCAGCCTCCTCCCCTTTCCAAGGGCAGACATTCCTCACTCGTGTCCAGCGAACAAAAACACATCTGCAGGAACAAACTGAAGACTCTGAACAAAGTGAGCACACCCGGAGCTGTAAAAATCATCCTTGGCAGATGCCAGCATTGAGACTAAACCCACTGGTCTGTTATTCAGACAGAAACTACAGCAGCAGTTCACCATTTTCACCTGAAAATCAGCTTTTCTCTCCCAAAATGAGCTGATTTCACTTGAACAAAACACTGAAAGCAGTTGCAAGGAAATACAAAAAGTCTGCAGAAAGAAAAATGCCTTAACCTGGAATACCACTGGGTCAGTAAAGAACAGAACCTCCTGTTTCCACAGGAGAGAGGAAAAGACAGAAGGAGAAAGGGAAGGAACTTAAAAGTCATGAAGAATATTCAAGTTTTCCTTGAAGAAGATGCACCTTCCACAAGCAACTCATCAGAATATCCTTTAGGTCACACATTTCCCCACGTGCACAGAGGATGAAGAGTATATCAGGAGCTTTGTGAACATTTCTGTTACACTCACTGTCATTTTTCCACTTATTTCTGTAACTTCCTACGGTTTCACTTTCAGTTTTCCCTATTCCACAGCACTGGACTCTGCTGTCTAATTTTTAAGAATTTCAGAAAGACAAGAGCAGAGAAAGGAAGTTTAAAATGAATTGACACAAAAACAAGGCTGCGTGGCAAACTTTTAAAAAAGTGATATTAATTAAATTTACAGTCCTCATGAGGCCCCAGCCCTGGCAGTGCCCAAGGTTGGACCCTGGGGCTGGGAGCAGCCTGGGGCAGTGGGAGGTGCCCCTGCCCATGGCAGGGGGGGCACTGGGTGGGCTTTGGGGTCCCCCCAACACAACCCACTGCGTGACTTACCCTGTACAGGAATGTGCTGCTCAGCCCCAGAGCTGCCCGCAGCGAGGGTTCTTTAAGAGCGCTATTAAAGTCTGAAGACTGGAGGAGGCAGGGAAAAAAAAGAAGTCGATTTCGCAATTCTCCAGAGGCCAATTTTGACTCAAGTCTGCACCATGTGCATCGCTGTCCGTGCCATGGAATCGGGGCATGACGGGGCAGGATGAGCCACGACCCCCCGCTGCAGCTAGAGCCCCGCCAATAATTGCTACAGCCCGACCAAACGAATTGTTATTTAGGCAAAACAAGCAATTTTTTTCTTTAATTTCACCTACAGACCCCAAACTCTCCGCGGGGCACCGGCGGTGCGTCCCCAGGGCCGGACAATCCGTGACACACCGGGACGTGCCGGTGTCCCTGGGGACCGGCGCGGGGGTCCCTCACG
>WEIT01017336.1:126021-143573 GCA_013389985.1 Dryoscopus gambensis | reverse complement strand
CCCCGCGCGAGCCCCTCCATATCGGTCCGCTTCCCTTGCGAGCGAACCGAGGGCTGGCTCTAGGCCTGGCTGCAGCGAGTTAACCAAAGCTCCCCCCGGGCCTCTGTAATGAAAAGGACGGGAACTGGAGCGGGCAGTTCCGCGACTGCCGCTCCCGAGCCCCCGAGCGCGGCCGCTGCCACATGCGGGGGTTTCCCGAAGCGCTGGGAGCGCGGCGCGGGTGAGAGGCACCGGCACGGCGCTGCCCGAGCGAGCCTCGGGCTGTGGATTTTAAGGGGACGATTGTCGCCCAAGTATCATGGTATTCCTTGCCGCAGAAGCCGAGGGAGTTGTACGACACGCTTGTTTTCCCCCCTTGACTGTGTGACCCTGCTGCGAGATGGGACAGGACTGCAGGACCAGGAGCCTAATTAGCACCATAATCTTGCAATGAAATGAGCCTAGAGTGATAGTTGTGTTCTGCACGTAAATCTGGACAAAATCCTGCTTTAGTACACGTATGGCATTGACTTAATTGTACACACACTGGTTTTGAAATCGGCCACCACTTCACGTGTCATCCTTCCTCCAGCATCTGTCCCTGCACTTCTGCTCTAGCTGACGGATGCTGCTGACTGAAATACAGGTTTCCCCACAGAGGGGCCCCTGTAGCTTGGCATTCTCAGTGTATTTGGACGGTGTGTACTTAGTTGGAGAAGGGGTCAGGATTTCATACTGAGGTATGGGGTTTTTCAGCATATTTATTAGCTTTTTTGGTTTTTTTGGCCTATGGAACGCTTGCAAATTTAAATGTGGATAAGATAATTATATTGTCTTAATATGTTCAAAAGTATCAGCACCCAGATACGAATCAGTTTTGTTGAAGTATGTTCTTAAGTCTGTATGATTTAGTATTTTTAGTTACTTTTACAATATGCACAAAATGTAGTCCAGATAGAACTATGATATCTGACAGCAGGAGAGAATTTAAGATTTGCTAGTTCTTTATACTCCGTCAGATATTTGAAAATGATGCTTTGTTCTTTCAGTTTTGACTGTCACTTGGCATTAATCGTCAACAGCAATGTTGATCTTAAAGTCAGGGTTTTAACATTTTTTTCTGTGAAAGAATAAGCACACTAACATGCAGAACTTTTTTATACAGTTTAATAATAATCACAGTTAATGGCTCAGCAGCACTGCTACGCGTAAACATTTGGGGTTTTTGGTTAACTGAACGGCTCTGACTCAGGAGCTATATAGGGTCATATACTGTACTGCTCGTAACATACACACAGAGACTTGCATCGGGATCAACAATAGCTCAGCATGTCAACAGATTGAAATCTGCAGCTGGGATAGATCAGTAGTTCCCCTGGACTTTATGTGAGCTTAGAACTGGGCCTTAGTATCTTGCACTGTTGGTGGGAAACTGGTATGGGCAAACATTTTACAAGCTGTAAGAATTGCAAAGGTCTACTGTAGGTCTAAAAGTATTAAAATATACCACTCAAATTTGAAACTGTGCAGTGACCTGCATGATATGACAGATACAGAGACTCAAGACTAGTAACTATATCTTTTAATCATGTGCTTGCTATGTAGACAAGGACTGAATAATGAAATCTACTGTGAAGTGTAATACTGTTAGAGTTTTGTTGGTTCTGATTTATATTTCTACATGTATTTCTAGTGGACTAGGGGTTTTTTTGTTGTTTTTAGCCACAGAAAATAGTAATTTAAAGTGCTGACTCAAATCTACATATTTACCACATTTCCTTACTTCTTAGGTTTTGAAAAAATTATTACAATAGTTACTTCAAGCAATTGATAATAGGTCAAATGTAGAAATAATAAATTATAAGTTCTGATTTACTGAACAAACATGAAATTCAGTATTTCAGATTTCTCCTCGAATTTCTATTTTAGGCTATTTATCAATAAATATTTCCGTAAATATGATTTTAGCACCTTAATTTTAATACACAAATATTGTAGAATAAGAAAAAATTGTACTTTTGTACATTGTTCATTGCAATGGACAAAAATTTTCTTGTAAGTTAACTAAATAATTTTTTTAAAAAATCACAACTTTCAATTATTTGGTCTGTATTAACACTATTAAACGAGGATTAATGATTACATTGCAGTGAATTATAGAAAACTGCAACCTCGTATTTCTGATTATGAACATGACTGTTTTCTGTCTTTCTGATAGAATCCATAATGCTCAGTTATCATGATATTATGAAATATTTAAATACCTAAAAGAATAATTAAAATGTATTTTAAATTAATTATTTGACAGTTGAAATTGCTAATTTTTCATGCTCCTGCAGCTTTATAAAAAGGCAATTCTGTGCCTTATAGGCAGATTTTCATATTTTACCTGTTCAAAAGCTGCAGGAGTTTTGAATCCATTTTCTACAAGCAGTTGCCTTGTTTTCAAATAATGTTTCAAGAATTTAATATTTTTCCACTTTTTAGCAATTGCAGTTTTTAAATGCACATTAGTTCATTTTGTGAACTTCAGCTGCAGCAAAATATCTTCCCAGTTTTCCAGCAATACTGAGCTGTGTTTTAGAACTAAAGGCATCATCTGGAACTGGTGGTTAGAGCAAGGAAAATTCAGCAATTAAAATAGTACCATCCAGGTGTGACTTCTTCAGGAAAACAGTCTTTTCAGGTTTGTTTTTATTTATTTTATTTTTTTTAATGCAGGCAATTTCAGTGACACTATTTTGTCACGTTTGCTTCCAGATTACGTGGGTTTCTTGAAAACACTTCCTTACATTTCAGTGGCTAAAAAGAGGCCAAGTTTGGGGCCATCACTGCTGAACCGCAAACCAGTAAACATTTAGTTCTCTGTTCCTGTAAAGAGAGAGATGAATTTAAAGACTAATTTTATCCACTCCTCTAGTGCACTGTAAGTTGAAATAAGGGTAATATTTGAAAATGAAATTAAAAAGCCATGTTTCTTTTCTGTCCTGAAACTTTCATAAGCACATCCTAACTTGTTAAATTTGCTCTCCCCCTCTACTTTGTAACTGTTAGTTTAATTACTTTGTTTCTGGATTTTGACATTTTCTTCAGTCAAATTCTTCATCAGCTCTTCATCAAATCATAATTTTAAAGTCAATCTTCCCCCCAGAAATGCCGAAGAACTCAATTTAAAGAGTGTGATATCTTGAAATTATTAATCACATTTTATAAATTCTTGCTAAGCCAGAGGTCCCTTGGTTTCTTCTCTAGTCAGGTAGAGACTGTTAAATACTTTCTGGTGCTAATCCAGTTTCAGTGGTTGATGAAAGGCTTTGAAACTTATCCTGGATATGGATGTCAAAGCCTAAAATCTTTTGATGTTTTCTTCAGTGATGAAAAGATATCACTGAAACAGAACATAACAATTCAGCAAATGTAAACTCTTCTATAATGTGGTTGATAGGCTTGATCATAGTGATTGGGGTACACAGACTGACTCTCCTGTTAACATTTGTATATTCGTTCTGTTGGATAAGTCAGGTGTGGTTGAACACTTTTGTAGGAAAACAGGAAAACAGATAGTACAAAGGAGTAAATTATATGTTTTCCTCTCCTCTGTGAAACTTTAAAAAATCTCTTGCTTGGAAAAGAAGGGGGAAAGGCAATTTTAACAAGAAACGGTTGCCTTGTGGCTGTCACTATTGATGTAATGACAATAATTTAATTGCAGTAATGAATACTAGTCAAAACTGTGTTTGGCATTCACCTTTTATTTTTATGAGAAAGGAGAGAATTCTCTAGAATAAATTATATTCATTACTTTTGGTTTATTTATTCGGTTCTATTTCTATCTGTGTCTCAGGCCCAGAACAGTAAAAAACAAGAAAGGCAAAACCTCATCAATTATATTTGAAATTCTGAGTATTTGCTGATTTTAAGGCTTACAATTTAAGCTTCAGTTTCATTTTTCAGGATGTTCTGTGTATCAGCTCTCTGTATATCAGGCTCTAAGAACCTGTCTAAAGTCAGTTGACTTCCACAGGCGAGACACCATCTGTCTGTTGTGACTGCTTTGATTGCATTCATGAAATGAATGTCATTCATACTGAAGCGTATAAATCACAGCTCAGCAGTCACTCTTACCTTCAGAGATATTCCTTGTGCACTTGACATGCCATCAACTAAAAGTGTATCGGTTTCACTGCTTTTGATGTAATTTGATGCAGGATCACATTGATGTATATGTCCAGTACTTTATTAAATTATGTAAGAGGAAAATGGTTTTTTTAGGTGTTTTCAATGAAAACCGTAAAGATGAATAAATTACACACAAAATAATTTCTTCAGATACCCACTTTGTCTGTGTTCATGTAACTTTTCTCATTATTTTTATAGATTTGTACTTTATTTGCATTTTGCTCCTGGATCTAATACACCCATTTAATGCCAGTCATATTTCCTCCCCCATATTCAAGAAGGAATAGTGTTATTCTCTTCAGATGTCATGCTTGCAACGAGTGCATACAAACCAGAACGAACTTCCAGCAGCTCTGCTCGGCTAATCCAGACCTGCCAAAAAGACCGGCTTCTTTCAGAAACTGCAAACCTAGACAATGTTCTGAAAAATGCTGGTTGTCTGCCTTAAAAATATATATATTTTTATGCAAATGTTTTTAAAACAGAGAAGAAAGGAGAGCACAAAATTCAATCCCCATGATATTACTTTACTAAAAAGTGGTCTAATTAGCATAACATGTAATAGAAATGGCCACCAATAAGGAACTCAAACTAAGATTAATAGATGGATACTTATTACTCAGCTGCCAACTTTCTAATTATATTTATCAGGGACGGTAGATCAGAGGTGTTGACCACAAGAAGGCCTGAGCATAATGGTTGTTTTTTCTTCATTCTGTTCTTCCCATGAAGGGCAGCAACGTCTTTAAGCCTCATCTCCCAAAGGGACCATGTCTTTTCCCTGTTGACTTTTTCTTCAGTCAGAAAGAAAGCCCTGGAAAAGTGACATGCAACAGCATTTTTCTGCCTCTTCACTGATTTCCTTTGGGTTATGTCAGCTCTGAAACACAAACTGATGTGCTTCAGAATGGTCTGCTTAGCTATACAACTTCCCACCAATTTTCTGGCCATGGCTGCAGAGGAAAATGGGTAGTCACAATTTTAGATATCCACACCTGAAGCACAAACTTAACCTCTTGCTGATGTTTCAGATTGTCAGTAACCATCAGTCCCTCCTAAAGCTGAGCAGGAAGTGGCCATTAGGCCACTGTAAATGAAAAATGCCCACTTCTTGGCTGGTACTGCCTCCATACCTCATGAACATACCAAAAAAAAAGGGATATATGTGCATATTTGTTTACATTAAAGCCAGTTAGGAAACTGATCACATGTATATCTCAAGTCACAAACCAAATACACTTAATTATATTTTTTAAATTAATAAATGGTAGGTGATAACCAGTGGGATGCCTGTCTGCCAGCTGGTTTGCCCCAGTATCCCTGATGATGGACTTCAGCAAACTAAATTCAAAGAGAAACAAGACAGGTTAGGTTTCAGATGAGATGAATTGACTGCTGATTACTTAAATCCCACTTTTTGTGGCAGAAGCCAAGCCATAACAGTACTTTTACATGTGAATGTGATAGGAAAAAAAAAGAAGAGTGGCTGCTGAAGTGAAGCAAGAATTTAAAGATTGACTTCGGAGTGCATGGAATACATCTACAGTACAATAGGGGTTGTCATTCATGTACAAAGTTGGCATGTATTGTGCTGTTAAGAAGACAGGAGGAGAAAAATAAGTCATTTGTATTTATTTCTTTTACCATTGTAATCAGTAAGGGAGTTTAAAAAGAGAACATTTCAGATAAAATGCAAATAATTTAAATAGGCTGTTATCAAAATGTGTTTTTTTCATGAAGATTTTCAGAAGTTATTTATTAACTGCCAAAAGGAATATACAGTCACCTGAGAATGAAGTAATATAATTTATGCCGAACAGTTTACTGAAAATGGCTCCTTAGTGATCCATTTTCTTTAGTAAGCAGATACGAAATCACTTGTCTTCAAAATTATGTTAAGAAATTAATGATCTAATACAAACTATCAAGAGTGGGATGCAAAGTTCAACTACCTATTTTATTTATTTGAAAACAAAAGTGATTGAAAACATTAGGTTCATATAAGTGAAAAATAAGCACTCTGGAGAACTACAGCATTACTCTTTCGTTTTCATCATTACAGAAATGCTTGCATCTCTTTTGAGTGCACAGAAATCTTTGTTCTGCTTTCTGCAAATTCATGAACACCTTTTTTATAGCAGCAATAATTAGCAAAATACAAACCCCTGTGAAACTATTCCAGATCATATTGAGAATCAGTAGTTTTCTGAAGGTACCTAAATGGAAGTTTTAAAATGCTGATGCTGTAACATAAAGGAAGGAAAAGTACTTCTTCAGAGAATATGGTAAAGTACAGGAATTACTAAATCCTTTTCCTTTCGGCTAGTTAACTACTTATTTTATTCTTAGGAATGTAGTTTCGGGTTTGAGGGTTTTTTTAATATCTTGCTATATAGTGTTTAGAAAGAAGCTCCAAATATTAATTATCCATTGAGCTAAAAATTCTTTCAATAGCTTACGATCATTCTGCCTCCTGGGGATAAGAACATTTGCAGTTTCAAATGCAATTAAATGGAAGTGGTAGTTTACAGAGTGAAAGATAGTGTATATACTTCTTTGAATGTAAAACACCACCATAAGTATTACTTAAATAAATATAACTTTGACCACAGTTTTGTAAACAACTGTTGATACAATCTTTTTCTTTTGCTGCAGAACAAATACACTTTCTTCAAACAGTGCTTGGCACAAAGGAAAACAGCGAGGGTGTAATGCTTCAGGTTAATAAGAATAAAAGATAGCAGCTGTAGCCTTGCACAGAGGCAAGATGCTGCTCTCTGCTGTAAGAAACTGCATTGGAACCTTAACCCAAGAATAACCATAGTGACTGTGGGGATGGGAAGCCATGTCAAGTTTTCTTGCCCTGCCCTACAAGACTGTAAGCCTGTTGTTAAGAACTGCATCAATGTATGTGGAAGCACCATAGCCAGTAGAACTGGTTTAGGAAACAGAGGTGCAATACTGATTTTTGAGCCACATTGAGGCTACCTACCCGAGCTTATATAGTGTAACTTTAATACCACAAAGCTAAGAAAAATATGTATTTTAAGCTGAAAGCCACACCTCTTGCATCAGCACAAATACAATTACAACAAAACTAGTGCCATAAAAACACAGAGTGAATCATAACACAGATGCAAGATTTTTTGGAAGGATACTGTAATGTGAGCTGACACTTGGAAAACAGAAGTCAGCTCTAAGGTCTCTCATTTTTACCCTGAATATTTTACATTTTGTATTTAGGCTACCTTGCCTGAATATTGGGAAAGGTTAAGTTTTGTTTTTCAGTACATAGTGATGTTCATCATAGTAAGTAAGGTTGCTGTGATATTTTTAAAGTACCTTCACCTGGGTAGGAGCTGTGGCTTCTTAACACAACCAGTGACGCACCAGCTACGTGTTGTACTATGGAATGGTTCCCTTGGAGCACGTCAGTTGCCTCAAACTGCTGCTCATTTGCCACCCTGACTGATGGTACTTTGTCCCTGTACAAACCAGCGATTGAGTGCTGCCATAAAACTGCTGTTCAGAAGCTGCTCTTTGCCTAAAGCTTTGGCAGGTGTGTGCTTTTTCAGTTTGGTTTTTATTTTAATGGTAATACATTGCTATTGAATGATGCTCCTCCTTGTAGATGGAATAAAAATATGCTTGTCATCAGGAGAATTTTTTCCAGCATGTTTTTCAAACTGGTCTAGAGATATTTGCTGTTTTGAAATATGTGTTTGCAGTTGTCTAGCATTCTTCCCACTTTGATCTGATGATTTAGTGATATCACTTGGCCTATTCTTGTCTGCAAAGTGTCTTGGAAGAGAGCCAGGACAGGAGAATGAGGGAAAAAACCAAGCATGTAAAGAATATAGGAAACTGGGCCTAGATGGCCTAGTTTTTATGGGGAAATTTCTAATGTAAAAGTCATTCTATGGAAGGCCTGTACTCAGTGGTATGCTCAAGTGCTCTGCAGTGCTACAAGTAGGTGAAACAGCTATAAAGACAGCTCAGTTCTCCAGCTGCATTTATAACATCTTTACAATACCAGTGCAGAATGAAGTAGCTGGAGACAAGAAGTAATTCTGATCCTAATCATTCCTCTTTAGGCTTCATTTAGCATTCTTTAGTGAGGTAAAAGTTCGCCAGTTTGTCTAAAATTAAATTTAGAGGCCTTTGAGAGGCCTCTGAGAGGCCTCTGAAGATTAAAGAAAACTGAACCATAGAACACTGTAATGGGTTGACCCTAGCTGGATGCCAGGTAGCCACCAAAGCCACTGTGTCACTCCCCTCCAAAAACGGACAGGTGAGAGAAAATATAACAAAGGGTTCACAGGTTGAGATAAGGATAGAGGATCACCCACCGAATACTATCATGGACAAAACAGGTTTGAATTAGAGATAGTAATTGAATTTATTACTAACAAAATCAGAGCAGGATAATGAGAAGTAAAATAAATATTATAACACCTTCCCCCACCCCTCCCTCCTTCCCAAGGTCTACTTCCTCACCCAGCAGCACAAGGAGATAGGGAATGGGGGTTATGGTCAGCTCATGACACATTGTTTCTGCTGCTGCTCAGGGAGAGAGTCCTTACTCTGCTCCAGTGTAGGGTCTGTCCCATAGAAAACAGTTCTCCACATGCTTCTCCAACATGAGTCTCTCCCATGGGCAACAGTTCTCCACAAACTGCTGCAGTGAGGGTCACTTTTCCATAGTGTGCAGTCCTTTAGCACAGCCTGCTCCAATGTGGATTCCCCACAGGGTCACAAGTTCAACCAGGAAACCTGCTCCAGCATGGGCACACCTTTCCACAGGTCCCTGCCAGGACTCTGCTCCAGCACAAGCCTCCCACATATTCACAGCCTCCTCCCAGGCACCCACCTGCTCCAGTATGGACCTCCTCCAGGGGCTGCAGATGGATCCCTGCACCCCCATGGTCATCCATGGTCTGCAGGGGCACAGCTTCAGCACCTGGAGCACCTCCTCCACCTCCTCCACTTACCTTGGTGGCTGCAGAGCTGTTCCTCTCACACGCTCTCACTCTGCTCCTTCTCTGGCCTCAATTACTTCTGCACAGTAATTCTAGTTTCTTCTTAAAGATGTTATCACAGAGCCATTACTATAATTCCTGATTGGATCAGCCTCAGCTGAGCATGAAACTCTTAACCCCTGGGTCGTGGGTTCATGCCTCACATTAGGTGCCAANAAAACACAGAGTGAATCATAACACAGATGCAAGATTTTTTGGAAGGATACTGTAATGTGAGCTGACACTTGGAAAACAGAAGTCAGCTCTAAGGTCTCTCATTTTTACCCTGAATATTTTACATTTTGTATTTAGGCTACCTTGCCTGAATATTGGGAAAGGTTAAGTTTTGTTTTTCAGTACATAGTGATGTTCATCATAGTAAGTAAGGTTGCTGTGATATTTTTAAAGTACCTTCACCTGGGTAGGAGCTGTGGCTTCTTAACACAACCAGTGACGCACCAGCTACGTGTTGTACTATGGAATGGTTCCCTTGGAGCACGTCAGTTGCCTCAAACTGCTGCTCATTTGCCACCCTGACTGATGGTACTTTGTCCCTGTACAAACCAGCGATTGAGTGCTGCCATAAAACTGCTGTTCAGAAGCTGCTCTTTGCCTAAAGCTTTGGCAGGTGTGTGCTTTTTCAGTTTGGTTTTTATTTTAATGGTAATACATTGCTATTGAATGATGCTCCTCCTTGTAGATGGAATAAAAATATGCTTGTCATCAGGAGAATTTTTTCCAGCATGTTTTTCAAACTGGTCTAGAGATATTTGCTGTTTTGAAATATGTGTTTGCAGTTGTCTAGCATTCTTCCCACTTTGATCTGATGATTTAGTGATATCACTTGGCCTATTCTTGTCTGCAAAGTGTCTTGGAAGAGAGCCAGGACAGGAGAATGAGGGAAAAAACCAAGCATGTAAAGAATATAGGAAACTGGGCCTAGATGGCCTAGTTTTTATGGGGAAATTTCTAATGTAAAAGTCATTCTATGGAAGGCCTGTACTCAGTGGTATGCTCAAGTGCTCTGCAGTGCTACAAGTAGGTGAAACAGCTATAAAGACAGCTCAGTTCTCCAGCTGCATTTATAACATCTTTACAATACCAGTGCAGAATGAAGTAGCTGGAGACAAGAAGTAATTCTGATCCTAATCATTCCTCTTTAGGCTTCATTTAGCATTCTTTAGTGAGGTAAAAGTTCGCCAGTTTGTCTAAAATTAAATTTAGAGGCCTTTGAGAGGCCTCTGAGAGGCCTCTGAAGATTAAAGAAAACTGAACCATAGAACACTGTAATGGGTTGACCCTAGCTGGATGCCAGGTAGCCACCAAAGCCACTGTGTCACTCCCCTCCAAAAACGGACAGGTGAGAGAAAATATAACAAAGGGTTCACAGGTTGAGATAAGGATAGAGGATCACCCACCGAATACTATCATGGACAAAACAGGTTTGAATTAGAGATAGTAATTGAATTTATTACTAACAAAATCAGAGCAGGATAATGAGAAGTAAAATAAATATTATAACACCTTCCCCCACCCCTCCCTCCTTCCCAAGGTCTACTTCCTCACCCAGCAGCACAAGGAGATAGGGAATGGGGGTTATGGTCAGCTCATCACACATTGTTTCTGCTGCTGCTCAGGGAGAGAGTCCTTACTCTGCTCCAGTGTAGGGTCTGTCCCATAGAAAACAGTTCTCCACATGCTTCTCCAACATGAGTCTCTCCCATGGGCAACAGTTCTCCACAAACTGCTGCAGTGAGGGTCACTTTTCCATAGTGTGCAGTCCTTTAGCACAGCCTGCTCCAATGTGGATTCCCCACAGGGTCACAAGTTCAACCAGGAAACCTGCTCCAGCATGGGCACACCTTTCCACAGGTCCCTGCCAGGACTCTGCTCCAGCACAAGCCTCCCACATATTCACAGCCTCCTCCCAGGCACCCACCTGCTCCAGTATGGACCTCCTCCAGGGGCTGCAGATGGATCCCTGCACCCCCATGGTCATCCATGGTCTGCAGGGGCACAGCTTCAGCACCTGGAGCACCTCCTCCACCTCCTCCACTTACCTTGGTGGCTGCAGAGCTGTTCCTCTCACACGCTCTCACTCTGCTCCTTCTCTGGCCTCAATTACTTCTGCACAGTAATTCTAGTTTCTTCTTAAAGATGTTATCACAGAGCCATTACTATAATTCCTGATTGGATCAGCCTCAGCTGAGCATGAAACTCTTAACCCCTGGGTCGTGGGTTCATGCCTCACATTAGGTGCCAAAAAGGAGTGCAGTGGGTTGGCGTTGGCTGTGTACCAGGTGCCCACCAAGCTACTCTATAATTCCCCCTTCCCAGCTGGACAGGGGAGAGAAAATAACTGGAAAATTTTCCTGGAAAATGACTCCTAGGTTAAGATAAGGCAGTTTACTAAAGCAGAAGTTTGTGCATGCACCAAGCAAAGAGAAAAAACACCAATATTTTTGTTCTCTACTTCCCATGAGCAAGCCACGTCCAGCCACTTCCCAGGAAGCAGGGCTTCAGCATACATGGCACTTGCTCACGAGAGCAAACATTGTAGAGAACAAATACCACCACCTCTTCCTCCTCCTTTCTTTAGCTTCTATACTTGAGCTGATGTCATATGGTATGGAACATCCCTTTGGTTAATTTGTGTCAGCTGCCCTAGTTGCATCCCCTCCCAGGATTTTGCCCACCCACAGCCTGGTGTGTTACCAACGCCTTTCTAGCTACCAATGCAAAGCACAGCACTGTGAGGACTGTTGTGGGAAAATGAACTCCATCTCAGCCAGACCCAATACAAACACATGTTCATAAATGCATAGCCTTTAAATGTTTTTCGTAACATTATATTTTGAGCAGTTTAATCCAATTTGGGTGCTTTGTGAACTCAGTACTCTCACTCACTTCAGTAATTACCAGGACTGTACTTGCCTATTATTTTTTTTACAAAGAAGTAAATTGATTTTTACTTCCAAAATAAATTTAACAACTGCCTTCTGCCACAATTCTTACATTTGTGAATTCTACATGTGGATGAAAAAACCTTCATTTGCCCTTAGCTACAAGCCTGAAATATGGTTCTGAAATACAGGTTTGTGTAAAGATCCACAGACATCAGTACCTGGATGTATAGTTCACAGCCTTACACCTTTTCTGTGTGAATCCCAGCACAGAGGACAATTTGAAATAGTTATCTTTTTTTTTTTTGTCTGTTCTTTCTTTGGGAGTCAGTTGCCTCTAGCAGGCCCAGCAGAATCTGATTGTTCATTCAAAATAAAACTCTTCTTTTTGACATCATAGGCCAGCTCTATACTTAAGAGTATAGTGTTAGACATAATCATGGGTCTGAGAGCAAGAGGCATGCTACACTCAGGTGCTAATGGCAAAATTCTCCCTAAATATAGGATGATCTAGTCAATCCCCCCTGCTGGGGACAATCCCTGCCATGCACCAGCCTCTGGGCTGTATCCAGTTGGCTGGGAGAGTTCTTGTTGGCTCGGACTGGAGCTGCTGCCTGCTAGTCTCATGCTATAAACACAGTAGTTACTACTGTGGCACTCCAGACTTTGTGCCTGGCCCCTGGTATAGCATTTCTGTACATGCAGCGGTGGAGTAATGCAGCAATGATTGTAGCACCTCTCAGTGGGGCTGAAAGTTAAGGGTCCTGAACAAGGAGTTGCATGTCAAAATTAGAAAAGCTCAATGGTCAGACTTAACAAGGAGTCTGGTCCATGTTAGGATTGTTTCTGGGTTTTATTTTATGCTCCAGCTAGCCAGGACCAGTGTCCATAATAAGAATCTCCACTGCCCTTAGAGGCTGTCATGACCACTGGCCTACAATATCAGCCACCTGTGCTTTTTCTTTCTAGTCCTTAATCATTCTGTTTGCTACAACAGTACTACAACACGCAGAATGGGAAGTAGGCATCTCTGCATGTCCACAGCCTTGTGGCATGCTCCTGGGAGATGGGAAATGCAGTCTTCAGCCCCAAAATTTAATGGGAAAATGCACTGAAAATCCTTTTCCTGGGACAAATAGACTCACCACAAAGGTATCACAGAGACGAATATGTAGAAAGTACCAGTTGGCAATTGGTTATACAGAGTCTGGTCCACAGGTTCTGCCCTGTGCTTCAGTCATTGTAAAGAATTATTTTTCATTCATTCCTTGTTTTGCCATGGTTTTGTTTAGACAGTATCAGTTATGGAACTAGACTGCTGTCAGTTTTTAAGCAGAACTCAGAATTATGTTGTCTAATATTCAGAGTTGGTTGATGTCAGGGAGCAAGCAAAGGATAAGAAATGTATTAAATCTTCTATGAAACAGCATAATTTCAAAGTTTTATTTTTTCTTACTCCAATGGGAAACAGTGCAATAGCACAGCAACAAAATTAAACCTGCAAGTAAATGACTACAGGTCTGAGCATAAATTTGTGGGAGAATGTGTTAAATATATTTGTACAGCTGTGCATACAAAAGATCTGAATTATCCTAGCAGCAGTGTCTGGACATGAAGTTTTGATTTAGATTGTGTTCCTCTGGGGTCTCTGTTCCATATGTATATAAAGCTGAATTTAGCAATTAAATGGACTTTCTGAATTCTGCACCCATAATTGCCTACTTGTAACAAAGTACAAGATGGAGTTTGGAAGTTCTGTCTTGAGGAAGATTTGATTCCATATTTCCATTCCTAGCATTTCTCTGGTAACTCGAAGTCTGCAGTATATGAATTTGCTGTACTATGCATAGAAAAAAGTCTGCCTGAACCTATTAGAGATATGAATTGCTATGTGCCTAACTAGATGATTAATTCATTTTTATACAGCATTACTTGTATTCTGGGACAATCTAAATATGATTCATATGATTCATAAATATGACTCTGGCATATCTTAAATACCTTTCAAGTATCAGCCCTGATTTGTCCGTTGTCTGCTTGGGTCAACAAATCTATGTACACATGAACAAGAAAACCGCTTCTTCGCATGCCTCCTGAAAACCATTGCTCCAAGCATATAGATCCTTTTCTTAATCTCAATGAAATTTTAATACTTTAATGAATTTTTCAGTACATGAAGAATATCACATGATCCCACATATTCCTCCAATCTTTAAAGTTTAATCCTCTGAAAATTATTAGTGAAGTTCTCACTCTGTACCTGTGCAAAGCACAATGAGGATACCTAGGATACTTTGCTAATGGCTGGCTTTTCCACTCCCTAGTTAATTCTTCTCCCATCATGTAATACATCAATAGATTTTATGGGGTAGTTTCTAATAATTTGCAGTATTTTTTTCATATATTTGACATTTCCTCTTAGAAACAAACAATAAAAACTATTAATATAACTTAAGAGATAAAATGCCCATGGCATCTAACTTGGTGTCTCAGACTTGGGCCTTTCCAGTTCTGTAAAGCAACGCGATCATAAGTTAGTGAGATACAAGTTTTGTACACAATCATGTCTTGCATTTCTCATTAATAAAGTTTGTGTTTGAAATGCAACCAGCGTTTCTTTTTTACTCAACTTTAAAAAATCTACAGTCTACAAAAAAATCAGGATTTTTTTTAATTTTGTAGGATTAATTGCAACCTCAGCATCTATTATCTTTGTAAACAAATATCTTCACTATGTCGTATGTTAAATAAAAACATCTTGCCTTCTACAAGATGTCTTCTCCTATTGACTTTCAACTGAAGCACAACAAAAATGCTAAAAAAAGAATCCTCGATAGCTGCATGAGTAGCTGTCCACTTACTCTAGAGATCAATAAAATGTTTGGCAAGGAAAACATGACCTGAGCACTAGAACTTATTCACATGTCAAAGGCAAAATAGAAAACATATTTCATAGTGAAGCACAAGGACAAGAACACTGGAAAGGCATCCTTGCAAATATGTGCTGCAAAACTGTACCACGCTCCACTTTCTGTGTTGCTTTCATGTGCAGTTCAACTACATTTCAGTAAAACAGTGCCCAAATGCAGTTCAGGAATGTGTATGGCTTCTGCAAACAGATGCAGAGCCAAACACCAGCCCCTGTATTAGTGTGTGGATGTATTGCACAGCTGGAAGAACAATTGCAGCTGCTATGAAAAAGCATGTGGTTTTCTTACTAGTTTATCCAAAAACTTTATTTATAGGGTGAAACTGTGTTTTAAACGTGATTTTGACCACATTAAGTTTTGCAGACTATAGACAATGTGAATTTAATGGTGGTATTTAAGTTTTCTGAAGTCTTAGCTGTAAGACATACATTAGGAGTTAAAAGTGATTAGTTCAAAATCAAGTTGTGTAGAGATCTGTAAATTTAAGTCACTGCCTGACATGTGGATGCCCACCTACTCAGAAAAAGTAGTCTGGGAACCCAAACAATGTCATAATCCTCTATTATCTGCCAAAAAAGATGTGAGGAGTATGGGCTGCACTGTCAAAATCTCTGTCTAGAGAGAGTCTGAGGTTCACAGGCCAGGCTGAATGGCACTTGGAGCAACCTGGTCTAGTGGAAGGCGTCCCTGTCTGTGGCAAGGGGGTTGGAACTAGATGACCTTTAAGGGGCATTCCAACCCAAACCAATCTATGATTCTATGATTCTGTGATTCTATGAATCATGGGAAGGAGGCAAAGAGGAAAGGAGGACAAAAGGAGACATTTCCTTGCCCTCAAGCTGCCAATAACACATGACCTTGCCCCATATTCCACAACTGGAAGTTGAGCTGAAAGAAATGCTGGAGTTATAACAGGGACAACAGCTGACAAGCAGGAGCCTGTAAATCTTTACAGTCTCTGAGGCACAAGCTCTATGAGTTTGGCATTCATTGCCCTTGACCATTTGTCAGGGCTGCCTTGAGGGGTGTGAGGCACTGAGCAGGCATGGGAGAATATGCAGATTTTAGGGACATGGACTTTCAGAAAGAGACCTTAGACAATCACATGCATAAAAACTACTTATTTTCTAAGATTGAGAGGGATTGACTCTGATCTAAATTCATATAAAGAAAATATTAAAAATCCAGAATCGTTCTTAATTCCTTCTGAAGTAAGCAAAATTGAATGTGTTTCAATCCTTTCATGAAATCTAGTCCCTTTTTTCCCTGTACACATACACTGAAGGCTTTAGCAATTATGAAAACTTTGCGAGCAAGTATCTAGTCATCACAGAACTAAAGCTGAAAACAGAATCATGATCCTCATTTTGTGGACAAGTTACTGTTTCTTAAGATACTAAGACCACGCCACTGCCCTAAAATCTGAATACGTGCAGGCATAATAAGAAATAGGTTATTGGGACTGAAAACTTCAAAGTATTACTTTAGGTCTGTGGAGATAGATGCCCAAGTCTGAAAACATTGTTTAAGTTAGTGTTTAGTTTCCAAACACTTAAAGCATGAATAGTAATATTTATTTATCTGAATGTGTTTAATGACACCTTTAAAGTTACTTATTTTTTAGAATATTTTTTCCATGAGACAAAGTTATCTTTTTCAGCAGATTTGCCTTTTGCTTCTTCTAGAAGCAGAGTTACTTCTGGGCTAACAAATTTCCATTTAATAATGCATGAATTTTCCTTTTATGAAGCTAGATAGTTTTTCCATCACTTGTATTTCAGTATTTCTGAAACCAGGTGTTAATTTTCAGGGGGATAGGAGGTTTCCAAGCAGCTGCCAGGACTAATACAGCAGCCAGCAGTAAACGCTGAATAAGCTTAGGTACAAAATCTATACCATCTGGTTTCAGGACTCCTTGGCCAAAAAATATGAGACCAGTTCCTTTCATGTCCAGAAATCTTCCTGTTAATTGGAAATTGTGAAATGGATGTTACCTTTGCATTACCTTTTAATTCACAACTCAGAGGAAGATTCAAATAATGGTCTTAAGAAAACATTGCATAACTGTAAATCCGGAAACTAAATAATGTGCTCGGGTTTCATAACAAGAAAGATGAACACTATTTGACAAGCAGAGATCAAAGTCCTTGCTCAGCCTCACAGCAGTCCAGTTTTCCAAGCTGCTGTTTCTCAAAGTCAATGATAGCTATCAGTGCTCAATGCAGAAACAAGGTCCCTCACAGGAATGATCTCCCTGGACCAGTGAGTCAACAAGAAGATACAAAATGAAGCCCTTAAGGTTTGATTTAAGACCAGGGAAGGTCTTAAATGTATGAGGTCCATTTTTTCTGCCAGTGAGGAAATATTTCTGGTTCCTTACGTGTCTGTAAAGATCAACTGTGTTGTATATAAAGAATTGCTATACCACAATTGTTGATAAAAGAATGGCTTCAGAGTGGCTTAGTTCAAAGACGTGAGTATGAAGGCATAGATATAGCTTGGGCCACTCTGAAGATAACTGAGGAGATCCAAGCAACAGAACT
>WEIT01017336.1:80308-124487 GCA_013389985.1 Dryoscopus gambensis | reverse complement strand
TCCAGGAGTTGAAGCTAGTCTTATGCCCTATTGAATTAGGCACCATGCTCCAAGCACTGCACACCAGGGCTAAGTACTTGGAGAGCCATATATTTGCCACAATGAAACACTTACCAAGATAAATTAAAAAGCGGAAAATTTAGGAGGGAAAAATAAAGTGAATGACTGCTTTTTCCTCCTGTAACTCTGAATATTAGCCCAGACATTAGCCTATCTAACCCCCAAGTGGGTAAGTTGTTTAGGAAACACAATGATTTCAAGCACTGAGGGAGTATCACTGAGCAAATTTTTTCTATTTTCTTGGAAGAGAAGATGTGATTAAGATGGTGCTCTAGTCTGCTCTTCAGCCCTCTGTTACTGAATTCTAACTCCATGGCACATTTTAAACACAAAGGTATGTGTTGTTCAAGGCCCTGTGACAGAAGAGATGATGACTCTTGCAGCTGCTGGCTGTTGCAGGCACCATTAGGAAGCCTGGCTGGGAAAACTGGTGCCTTGCTCAAGCTTTGACAGTGTTTGGAACTCATACTCGCTCTAAGGTCCTTTCCTTTCTCTAATGTTCCCTTCTTTTCTCTACCATTTCCTCTGTGTAAACCACAGTATCCCACTGTGTTTTAACTTTATTGTCCTGGCAAAAGCACTTTCAAAACCTTGAATTGGTGCTGTTTCTGGCTAAAAGACTGTTACAGCTCTACCTAATCAATCTCCGTGTGTAGAGAAGCCGTCAGTGTACACATGGCTATAACAGAGCCTGAGCACGTGGAAAAGAAAAACTAAGGAGGCATGAAGGAGCTGCAATTCCCAAGGAGAGTAGGACAGAACCTGGGGCAAAATCCCTTGTGAAACCAAGTTTTACAGTTCCATTGCTCACTTATTGCATAATTATGTTCCTAGACCTGCTTTTCTTCATCTGTAATCAACAGAAGTGTTTCTCAGTGTCTTGGGTTTACCTCAACATCAAGATTTCAATCATTTGGTTTTTTTCCAAAGCAAACTATTTTATGACTGACTGCTTCTAAATAATTCACCAAGGCTGAACGTTGGTCTTGTGAGTTGTGGTGTCTTTTTCTGGAACCAACCCCCCACAATCAAAGTAGCCTAATTTTAACTTTGTGAACTGAAATGTCGTATCTTCCAATTTTCATACAGGCTGTCTGTAAAATTTGATTCAGAGTGTCAGTTCATATTATAGGTTTTGTTCCCATCTTGGTGGTATGAAAAATCTTTGCTGTTTCAAAAAAGCCACAAATATATTGCCATGGATTTTAACAGTAGTTATGTACTGTTAACACTGACAAAAAATTAGTGGAGACTACTTGAGCCATGTTTCTTTTTTAGAGTAAATTGGATAAAATGCTGAAAAGGGGGAAATCACCACTAGGTTAGAAAAACTTCTGTCTTACAACTCACCCATCTTCACTGTGTTTTATTTCATTAATGTGAACTATATATATTTTGAACTCTAAGATTAATATAAACTGTAAACGTCTCTTGAGGAGGGGGAACACAGAACAATGGAATGATAGAATAGAAAAAGAATGAAGTTGAAAATTAGGCCAGAAGATTGAAATCAGGACAGATTTAAATCATTCTTTGCTATTTTGTTCATCTTGGTTGTCTGATAAACTACCAAGCAGGACAAAGTTCAGGAGACTTGATATACTGCATGTTAAGTCTTTGTTGTTATAAGGTGAACTCCTGTTCTCCAGCTTGCTCTCCTCGTCTCCCACGCTTGTTGTTTTAATACAGAGGAAATTTCAACTCCCCCTGCTTAACTCTAGTACCTCTTAATGAGGGAACTGTAACACTATCCAGTCATCCCACCACACAGCAATCAGAATTTCATTGCTTTGCACAGCTTGACTTATGTCAAAAAGGAGGGTTAAAATTCACCCAAGTCCTGGAAACCTCCTGTTGAGTTAAACAGATCACATCTTAGCTACAGGAGGATTTTTTGTTTGTTTGGGTTGGGTTTTAAATGGTCAAAGGGCAAGAAGCAGTTTTTGCAAAAGCTCTTTCACATAACTGGTTCTTAGGATGCTGGTATCAGCAAGATAATTTACACATCATATAGTTAAAGAGTCAAAAGCAATAGAGTTTCATGTGCCAATGAAAAGAAACATCATTTACAAAAAAGTCTGATCATACAAAAGGTATCCTCTAGCCTATTGTGGTTAAGAAAATCTCTTAGAGCATCCTAATACATTATCTTTGACAGCATGGGCTTTACATTTACAAATGAGTAAAAATCAGAGCAGAAGGCTCAAAGCCAGCAAACTTGAATCTTGGGAGTCAGTGTTATTTGTGGGCAGCAGCACTTGAACCATCATTCCTGCAGCCTTCAGGACAAGCCTCATTGAATGCTCACATACACATTATATGGTTATTGCAGTTGCTGCAGGAGAAACAACCCAAGTAAGCATTTGCAGACGCTTGACTTGTGCTTACTGTAGCTCAAGTTGTACCTTCCAAGACTTTTTAGCCATACTCTTTTTTTCCTAGTTTGTTGCTTCAGTGAAACTGAAAACTCTATTAACTGTGAAATTATTGTATTGTATTACAGGAAGCCTCCAATTTTATAGAAATAGGAATGTCTCTGTGATGGGGGGATAAAAGATTCATGTTATCCTTGTTTACCAGACAGTTCAAAGGATATGATAAACTACTCCCTCTGAAGTGACAGTGCTAGGTATATTTTTCTGTGTAAATAGAGTCAGTACAAGGAGATGACATTTAACAATGGTAACTCTGCATCCATAAAAGATTAATTATCTAGAGAAAGGATAAATTGCTTATAAGCAACAGTCCTTGTATTTTTAAATGATGACTCAGTTGCAGGGAATGACTGAGTAGGCCAGTCTTCTTTATTCTGAAAAATAAACCACCAAAGGAAAATGGGAGTTTACATAATCATAAGAGGCATAGAGGTGAATAGGGATCAGCTGCTCCCTGTTTCCTCCACTGAAAAGCCAGGAAGGCATCAAGTGAAGACTGCATATTCCGATCCAAACAAATGTGACAGTGAAGGTCTTCTTGCAGTATGGGCAGCAGTGTATGTTGTATACAGATGGGTTTGAGGGGACACTACACCAGGTAATGGAAGAAAAATCCTTCACAGAGTACTAAATGCATAGAAACTATACCTGATTCTGGAAATCTCCCAGCTGGCAATTTTATAAAACTGGGAGTCCTCCTAGAACACTAATTTGCTTGCTCTGTACTTTTTTTTCCTGAGTCATCTGCATATGACCATTGTTCCCAATGTATTTCCCCCCTAAAGACATACTTCATTCATGTCTAATACCAGCTACTCAGCCAGGGCAAAGGATGATGAAATTAAAAAATCAGCAGAGTCATCAAAGAGGAAGAAAGTGTCAAAACTAGAACATGTGAGTGGGACAGAGGCATGCCATTAGTATCACCACTCCTTCAAGGCATCCAGCTCAAAACAAAAGAATTGGCATTGCTTAGTGGTGTTCTTCACAAAAGGAAGGGACAGAGTGAGGGAACAGTAGTGATGCCTTGACGTGGCTACCTGAAAACAGAGGCTAGACAAGATTAAGAGAATAAAAGCAGGTATTTATTTGAAGTGCCTTCAAAGGTACACCCTGGGCAGTCAAAAGCCTCTGAGGGGCTCCACCCAAGATAGACTCTGGGTCACAAGTCCTTCACACTTTTATAACTTTGGTCCATTTGCATATCAGGGTTAATTCTCCAATTATAATTTCAGGTCATGATGTAATTACTCCAAGTTTACTACCCCTATCCAGAGGCTCAGTTTACATATTTTGGGGCCTGGGACAGCAAGGTGTCCTTGATTTCAGCCCAGAGAGGGTTTGTTATGTCTAACCAGCATGAGAGAACAGTAGCTAACAGGCTATATGAAGTTTCAGAGTTACATACTAAAGCAGTACAGGATTTGAAAAGTTTAAAAGTTAAAACCTAAGGTATCACTAGATCCCATGAATTTTCCTTCCCTAGAAGCTGTGAACAGCCAGCATAGACAGAGCCAGGAGGAATTTGACAATGAAGTCTTGTGACTTTGTGGGTCCTCAGGTGTGGAGGTTGTAAATGAGAAGCTGAGGGAAGAAAGGCAGACACAACCTCAAGGACTGAAGAACCCAGGTGAACTGCAGGGCTGTGCACTGAATGCACATATATGCCAGAGCCCCTCTCTCACTGCAAGTCAGGGACCTTATAAACCAATTTGTGCAACACTAGTCTACATCCCTATGCCAGCTCCACATTCTCCCTGAATACTGCGTAGTCTGCACTCATGCTCTGCTTTAGTATTTATCAACAGCTCTTTTGGATGAAAAATCTAAGCACAAACTGGGGCCAGTCCATGTTGGGCAGGTGGCATCATCCATCCCAGTCCTGGTTCTCTTGGCACATTTCTCTCTCCACATCTCACACGAGTGAGGGCTCACACTTTCTGGGCTGAGTGAAGACGCTGGTACTCATTAGCATGTCCAGTGGTGTCTGTGAGGAGAGGGAGGAAGAGGTAGTCCATGTAGCACAGTGCACATCACTGATGTCCAGCAAGGATAAAATCTAGCCTTCCAAGAGGCCGAGACTTAAGCAGTACGGAAACAGGCCAATCTGCCTCACGTGGTCAGGAGTCACTCTTTGGTGCGAGTATCACCAGGAATATCACTGTAGCCTATAAATAAATACAAAAATGTAGAAGCACAGTTCCAGCACCTCAGAGTTCAAAACTCAACATCTGTACAAGGTTGTATGTGGATGTTTCAGGTGTACTGAACTCTAGGGGGCCCCTGGTGGCTGTCACTGGACATCACTGCTCCCGACACAGCCTGGAGGACCCCCCTGTGGCCAACCACGGCACAGCTTCACTGTTCCCACAGACAGGCAGCTGTTCTGAGAGACTGGCCCCAGGTGATCCTGGAGAACATCCCAACAGGTGGCATCCCACAGCCTTGGTCTCACCACCTGGTTTGCCCAGACAGGCTGTTTGTGAGCCTCCTGCAAGGCAGCTGTGTCAGGGAGCATGCCACAAGCATGGTTTCATGTCAAAGGTTGTGTAGACATAGGCAAAGTGATTTACAAAGCCAAGTGAAGAGAGAGCTAAGTCTATTCAAATATCAGATGCCATAATTCATCCTGATTAGCCTGGGATGATTCAACAGCTGTAACCATTTAGTCTACAATTCAGAAAGGCAAATACTTTAATCTAATGCTAACAGGGAATTGCCAAGGAAAGGGAGGAACTGAAAAGAAAATACATCAATATTTCAAACTTCATCCTGGAAACGGAATTCCAAAACTTCATTAAAATTCTTATACTGAATGTATAAAATTATAACTCATTTATACCAAAAAAATTGTTCTAATTTGCTTAGAAGGATCAAGAGCAGTCAGGTTGAATGCAATGTAGACAAAACTTAGGTCCAAGAAAAGTTATGAAGAATGCTATTATCCAGAAGTTCCTTATCGTGAAGGCATCTAAAATGTAGTGGACACCTCTGTTACGTCTTTTCATTGTCTTAAAGCTCCCTAAGTGCCTGCATAGCCACAGCAGGTCCTCGGCTGTGAGGCATGTTCTCACTTATGCTCTACTATGATGCAGAAATAAGGATGTGTCTCTACAGCTGCAGTCCATTACAGCCTGCTTCCAGCACATGTAAGTGTGCTGAGGTCAGCACGTAGCACAGCATGGCCAGCTACTCACAAAAACATGGCCAGTGCTGGAAGCAGCTTTTCCTCTAGATGCTCTAGTAAAGGACATAAAAGAACACAAGATTAATGTAGCCTGGAGGAGTCTGACCATGCAGGTGAGATAGAAGACTGTCTAACTATCAGTGTAATGCAGCTGAGTCATTGAAGTGATATTAGGGTTGACTTAAGCCTTAAATATGTAGTGCCCTTATGGGCTAGTTACTAATCACTATTTAAAAAAAAAAAAAAGGTCAGGTAGTGTCTTTTCTTGAATTGACAAGGTTAGTTACTAGTCTTCAATAAAGACCAAAAGGAGATACTTACGCAGCTCTGAGTTCCAGTTGGGATGGAGACTTCCCAGAACAGCCAAGTCAGTAACAGCAGCACCAGTGAGTGAGAATGCAGCGATACGATCAGTGTATGAAAAGAAGCCAGTAAGTCCTCTTTCAGCCAATTTGTTCTTATAATTTGTTTACTATTGTTAAAGTAAACAGGGTTTAAAACGAGCTTTCTGTCAAGGCAAAGTGGCTAGTTTTGGGAGGCAACTGGCATTTTTTAAGGTAATTTGATATAAGCTAGTTTTCCTGGAAAATCTGGTTTTTAGTAGCAGAGAGAAAGCTGACCACCTATTTGCGGCCAAAAGGAGTGGTTGGGCTCAGCCTCCTAGGCGCTCACAACTGGCTTTAATTGCTCTGTGCAAATACAATGGCCATGCTCACACTACTTCCTAGCTACCCTGCACAATTGTTTAATTTTTCTTTAATGAGGTACCTTCCAATAGGTACTGCAATATCAATGTATTGACATCAGTATAGATCTGTGTTTTGTGTTATACGTGCAGTATAACTATACAGCTGAAGGCTTGGAAGGTCTTCCCACCAGGAACAACTTCCCAAGTCTGCAGCTTCAGAACCTCTGCAGGTGCATAGTGCAATGGTAAAGTAATACATTTTAAAGGGAACTGGGCACCTTGAAATTGAAATAATCTAGGAAAAAAGAATTACTGAAGATAGGTAAAACTGCATAGGTTATTTCTTTTATGTCTAAGAAACTACAGGAAAACTCAGCAGAAGCAACTTGTGGTACACCTGTGACAGTACTGGTGCCCCTGGAAGAAGAATCAGGTAAGAGTTCCAGAATGGCAACAATGTAGATTACATTTTATATCCTCTTATGAGAAATGGCTTCCTTCATAAATTGTGTTCTTTAAAACTGAGCATAATCTGATACATGTAGGGAGAGAAAATCAGATGTGACACCTACAGAACCTGATTTTTAAGCAAACTCTTTCAATATCAGTAGAGAGATTTAAATAAAGGTGTATTTTAATTTCTTGAGATTATTACAGAACTAAACCCAGCCAGACAATGTCAAAATACATCTGAATCAAGTTATCAGATTGTACTTTGAGGATATGTTCAAGAAAAGTCATTCAAGTAGTGCCAACCCAGCTTAGTGATGTATGGCACCACACAAACTCAGAGAATGCTCTGACTCAAACTGAACTAGGTTTGATGTCTCTGCACAAGATTCATAGTTAATACACAACCTGAAAATTTGCTCTGGATGATCAAAAACTGACTGTATGAAAAAATGGGGGAAAGAAAACCCTATGTTCCAAATTCTGACCAATCTAGCAACAACAGATAAACCTCAGGGGTTCAGAGGACAGCTGAGGTTTGAAGTAACTTTTTGCAATCATCTAGTCTACTCTCCCTGCTCAGAAAAGAGTCAGCTAGAGCAGGTTGTCCAGAACATTCCCTAGTCAGATTTTTAAATATTCAAGGATGGATGTTTCCACCACGCCTTTGGGCAACTTGTTCCAATGTTTGATCATCCTTACCATAAAAAAGTTTTTTTCTGTGTCTAGATGAAGTTTCCTGTACTTCAGTTTGCACCTATTGCCTCTTGTCCTTTCACTGGGCACTAATGGGAAACATCTGGCTCTCAACACTCTACCTTGTTCCCCTACTCTACCCTCCTAGTCAAATTTTTTTTCCTAATGTCCTCCCAAGCCACATTTTGTGTCCACTGATCCTTCTTATGTACTTTGCCACAAAAGATAAAAGTTTGTCTCTGGCATCTTTGTAACTGTATTTCTATTGTTAGTAATCACCCTTTAGGCTTTTCTTTGTCAGGAAGAAACAAGCCCAGCTCCCTCAGCCTCTCTCCAGAGGTGATGTGTTCTGGGCTGCTAACCTGTTTGGTAGCCCCTCTGGGCTCCCTCCAGTTCTCCTCCTTGAACTGGGGCTAAAATGAGATGCTGTATCCCAGGTATGGCCTCCCAAGCACCAAGTAAAGTTTAATTCTAACTTTCCTTGATTAACTAGCCATGCTGATCTTAATGTAGTCCAATATGCAGTCTGTCTTATTCACTCATTTGTTCTTCACTCAAATCCTGTCCTTGCTCTAAAACATAAATACCTAACCACTGTTTGAAATCAGTCAGTGTAATGACATAGAGAACCTAGGCTTCTCTTCAAAGATAGACCCCAGAGTCCACTGTTTCAGTGGCAAACTTATTTACTTCAATATATGAATATCACAGAAAGTAATAATTCATTCCAACTGAGCATTTCTGAGCTGGTCTGATACTTGGCACTCCTTTAGAGTTTGCAGAGTTATGGTGCTGGGTCAAAGCAGATTTTGCTATCAGAATGGACCCCATCTGAATATCAAAGATAAAGCATCCTTAGTCAAGGAGGTCAGACAGTAGCACAAATTCCACAATTGGTGTGTGGTATATGCAAGATCTGTTTATCTCCAGAAAAGTACTTCAAAGCCAGAGCATGACTTTTAGAAGTATTGACATGCACCTCCACCCATCCCTTCAAAAACTCTCACTCAAAACCCAAACCTTCCACCCTGGCCTAGATGAGAAACCTTGGCTGAAGGCCCAGCAGTTCTTGCAGTTTGCCTAAACCAGGCTTGGGTGGACCCTGAAATGAGATACAGTCTCTCTCTTTTCATTATGATGGCAATGGTTTAAAGATAAGCAGAGAAAGAGAAGGAAATTAAGATAATTGTATTCAAGCTGAGTGTTAGGAACTTCAAGAAAGGGCTGGAAAATGAAAAAATGAAAATTATCTTTTTAGAATAATGAAGGAGTAAATTGAGAAAATTATTTGCATCCTCTGCAAAGCATTTAGCAGCTTCCACTCTCAGTAGCTTTAGTGGGAGAGGCTGTATTTTGCCAGCTGCTCCCCAGGTCTTTAGCAAAACCGTGTGCCATCTGAAGCACTGCTCTCATGTTAAATGGTCATATGCCAACTATTGTGATGATGTCTGATCTGGCTACTGAAGTGGAATTGCACAATGAGCAAGAATGGAAATAAGTAGTTGTTTAAAAGTACTTGTGTTCTTAAGGACATGGTTGTGCAAGCCCCTGACTCCTTGAGCTATGGCACTGTTTTACAAAACACTGGTACCCAGTGACACCCATCCCCTTCACTGTGATTACAGCCATAGAACCAGCAGCTTCAGAAGCATTTTTAGTACTAGAGTGTGACCCAGGGGATGCTCATCTCTTGTATCCCAAGGAAGAAAGAGTGCTTGCAATGAAGCAGCACAGAGTCTGGAGCTTGTGTCTATCATAGGATTACAACCAGAAAACAGCAAGAGCAGGATTGTACTGTGGAGTTGGACAAATCAACAGCCAAGGGCAACTCCAGCACAGATCATACCCTCACCAACAGGGCACGATACCCCACAGTCTGTAGCAGGGACCATTCACAGCCCCTAATATAAGGGATAAACCAGGCCTAGGGTCTACCCAGGGGCTCTAGTCAGGAGCAAAAGGAGAAGGAGCTGCAGACAGACCTGGAGATAAGCTGCAACATACAACTGAGGGATCCACCCAGGACTCAAACTAGCTACAGACTAGGCCCCAATGGACTAAGGCCCATTGTGGAGGCAGGGCTGGAGATAGTCACACCTAACTCAGGACAGGACAGAGTGCCCATTCATGATCGCACAGAGAGCCCCTGCGCAGAGGAAGTGTGGCTGACCATCCCAGGTGAGGCCAGCTGGGGCCACTAAGGCCTGTTGGTGACCTCATACGGCCCTGATTCCAGGAGGAGGCATTTCACTGTGTTGTAGAAAGATGCCATCTCAGAGAGCAGGAGCAAGCAGGAAGGACAGCAGCCCAAGCAGAAGGCACAAGCTATCAGCCTGGCTCTCCTCATTCATGGGGACTAAGCACATAGGCCCAGAGAGGCCAGATCTTGTTTGCAAGGAATCATTATACATTGTCCTGAGACCAGCTGATACCAGTAAGGCCTCACAATCCCTGTTGTCGACAGCTCATTCGCATAATTCATGGCTGCCTCCAATTATCTGTGGGAGCTTTGCAGGCCGGACTCTTCGCTTGTGAAGGAGGTTCCACATGGGAAGGCACTTAATGAACAGATTGGATTATAAACACTAGCTAATCTTTCCCACATGTACACCTGAAGAGTATCACAAGTGACAGCTGTTTAAATTTCCAAGGAAATTAATGATTCCTAAAGAGGCAAGACTTATCAAGGCTTTGACTGGGCCTGATAACGGACAACCACCAAAGGGCAAATTGTTTATAATAGTCTATAAGTGCCTCATTCTATGGGTTCATCTTGGAAAGTTTTATTGACATGGTCCCTTTTATTAATGTTTGTGCTGGCAAAGACTAGAACAGCTTGGTTCAATCTACTGATGATATTAGGCTACTAAGGCCTCTAATGAGCACCTCATATCTTCAGGTCACAGTCAGTTTAAAATGGTTGGTACTGGGGCCAGGACACCATGGGCTCAGCTGAACCCTACGAGGCGGCTGCATTGTGCCTGCCCCATGCAGCGCTCACGACCTTGTGGGGCCCATCTGTGAGACTGCTAAAACATTAGCTCATGTGTGGTGACTCATTTGCTGCATTCATGTTTTTGAGATTTGTGGGCTCATGAGGGCTGGTAGGAAGAGGGTGATCCATGTTTTCTGTGAGACTATAACTAACCTTTCCTAACAGACCATATATGGAAAAAAAAAGCCCTTTCTTCTGTCCCCTTTTGCAGGAAGCCTGTTCCTTTACATTAGGATACAAACCCCCCCTCAGCCACCCTGGCGTTCCTCCTTCCCCATGTCACAGGACAGACAGATTCACATTTCCAAGGGGACTTTTCAGAGCCTGGTTCTGTTTCAAAGAAGGCATCATGAAAAAAGAGCATTCACGTTGACCTGTGAAAGTGGCAACATAGAAAGATCCTTATTAAACTCAGGGATGAAAAAAAGTGAATTAGACACAGCAAGTCATTTTCCTCGAACTACACGTAATACAGTTCCCACGCAGAACTGGGTAGCTATGGGATCATTTAAAAGTTCAAACTTCTCTTCCTAGTCAAGGAGTTTTTCAAAAAGGAGCGTGGAATTAATTTTAATTAAAGACTACAGACAAAACAAATGGGCCACAAATGGTTTATAAATGTTTTCTTGCTTAAGAATAACTCTGTGATCCATCACTGAGTTCACTGCTGAAGTGTTTGGCCACAGCAAGGAACCTGTTCCTCCTGCCACACTGGTGTAAACCAGAATTGATTCATTTGAAACAAATGGATGAAGGTGATGGTTAAAGTCAGACTAACGCAAGTCAAACTAGGAGGAGTCTGACTGCTGTTTTATCTAAACCCATGGTAATATTACTGTCTGGCCCACTGCACTCAATTAAGCCTGTTTTTATGTATATTTTATGTATATTAAGTCTATTTTTATATATTCTGCAAAGCAGTTCTTTCCCAGTTTATGTTCATATAATTACACTTACTCTGCTTGCTGAAGAATTCACCCAGTATTTTCAACTTTAATTTCTCTGACATTCATCACCAAAACTTATTGAGGCCTTCACTTAAAGAATATTGAGGTCTCATGCGACTGGATAAATAATTTCTGTACAGGTTATTTCTTGTGCTTTCTCCAACTAGCACAGCATTTTTCCTGGCAATAAATAAGAAAGAGAACTAAACCACTGAACTTATGGTTGGATTGATTAATAAATAATTGATATTTTAAAGTACAATGTTCAGGCAAAAGATGATCTATATACTCACGGTGCATAAGCATACATGCATACATCATTTCCTCAGTCTTATTTTAGGAACTTGCATGATTGAGATTTTTGTTGAGATGCTGAATATCTGCCACAGAGAACGTTCTATTATAATCATAACATTGTGATGCTATATTAGGAAAAGAACTCAATTTGTGGGACATTTGTAATCATTGTTAGTTACATTTCAAGCCTGTTTGCTTTCATGAGGTGAAGAAACCAAGGACAGGCAGCCTAAGAAGAAGGTGTTGCTAGCAAGTAGTAGGACTGCTCTGGTCATATTGATTGTTTACTAACTTGCTGCTGGATTTCTAACACAATAAAATTTCTGATGAGCATAGGCAAAGATACAGCTGTACATGTGTTCCTCAGTGGATAATACAGCACTTTTTAATCAACTTTTAATGCCTCTTCCCTTAAATAACAAAGCAACCATAAGGAACACCTACAGAATTAATGTATGTGTGACATCAGTTGGTTTAAGGCAGACAAGGGAAAGGGTGAAAGCATGTAGAACAAATCAGACTTTTTCCTGAGCTGCACCTTGCTTTTTCTCTCCGTGATTCTTACATCTAATATTCCATGTTCATCTTGAATGAAGACTCTGACCCCCACCTTGACCCAGGGAGGCTGTATCCCCAGAGTTTGGAAAGAACAGACTGGCCCAACTGTATGGCAGAGATCCACTGACATGGCATGTAGGAGAGGAAGAAGTGAGGAAAGGGAGGAATACTTCCCTTCTCAAAATGGCTTTGCAACCTTGCCGCTGTCATCAGTGGTATCACAGTCCTGTCTTAATGCAGCTAGGTTTATAATACACGTACACACCACTGCAGGAATTTCTTTCCTTTCAAGGATTACTGTTCAGATGCCTATGCCCAATTCTCAAGGTCAGATACCTCTATCTGGCGAAAGACTTTCTGTGGCAAACAGTCCAACAAAAAGAGCAATGACTGTATCTCATGGATCCCACTGGGGGCATAGATCTGGGGTGGGGGAAAGAATCAACAAAACCCTCTTCTTACAGGGCTAAAATTTTGCTCAAATGGGCTGAGAGAGCATTTACAAGTTTGTGTGCAACAGTGCCATCTGATGGGCTTACTCAAAAGGGTAAACAAGGTGACAAGGTATCTGCAGGCCTGGCAAGCTACCCTCAGACCTGTAAAAAATGAAGTGACCTTTCCAAGGAATTCTTATTGTGTAGCCTTTCCCCATAAGCCTGTCTCAAACGACTCTTTAAAATAAGGTTATGGGGTTTTTTTAAAAAAAAGTTATAGGGTTAAAATAATTTCCATGGTGAGATATTTGATTTAATACCATGGAACATTTTGATTGAGGCACTGCAGCATAGGAAACATACAGGTCAAGTTAAATGCTCTAATTACTGGGTAATAGACTTCAAATGAAATTTCAAACCTGGACACAATAAAAGGGAGTTGAGGGTTCAGATGTTTCAGAAAAGCTGGTGTATTACAGGGCTAGACTACACAGCTACATAGGATAACAAAAAAGAGAAAAGAAAATATTCTATAAATGATCACCATTTATATGATCATACCCCTTCCACAATGTAAATGTCTGTGGACTCCATCTTTTCACAGTACATTGCCCTGACATAGTTGTTAGAAATTTGTAGGACAAATAGGTTTATTTAACAAAGTTAACACACATGTATAGGCTTTTTTAATCAAGTTTATTCTTCTCCAAGACCCCAGTCAAGTGATTTTGTTTTGAAGAATGAGGCATGTTTATTACATGCCTAATAAATGTAGAAATTAGGCTTCTGACATGAGTTCTAAGTGCTTGGTGTGACTACTAGACTGCCTTCTCCTAAGCCTCTTCTTCCTATAGTAGGTGAAGTTTTCATTATTGTTATTAATTTTGAAAAGGTTGTTCTTCTTAGATCAACTCTAAATATTAAAGTGACCTTTTGATTTATTTGCATCTTCATTACTGCATTACGATATAGGTAAAACAAACTAATTTCTCCAGGTCTGAATTTCTATGAACATGCAGAAGTGCACATCAAAATTTATTTCACTTGCTGCAGTGAAAGAGCAAGAGCTGTCCCCGGCCACAGAAATCAGTTCATGGCCCTGTAATGTAAACAGTTTTTATCAATGAGCCAGGAGAAAACCTTAAATCATTATTTATACAATCTCTAAATAACACAAATAGTGGTAATATACATAAATACTGGAAATATAAATATTGGAAAGAAAGGACTTTTGAAACAGACCTAGACCATCTTGGGAAGTCGGGTTCAAATCCATGTTATTTTGTTGAGCATAGGTAAATTAAAATCTTTCAGAAAATGTAGTACATCTTTTCAGGACTCACTTTATCTTCAACAAGGAGACTACTAGAAATGTTTAGAGATTATGATAGATAATTGGTTGAATATTAACTGGCTTCTTTTGTGTTTTTTTTTCAACTTCCTTCCGAACACTTTAATTTTTACAAACAAAAATCGTGACTTTTTAATTCCACAAATCAATTAGTCTCAGAATACAAAAGTAATGCTGGACCATTGTCATGCAAAAATAATTTTTTCCAGAGATGAAATATAATATGAAAAGTTTTGCTTTAGCTTGTGATTTTCTTTGCAGTTCTATCTTCTGTCTAGGGAATGTTCATGAAGAAATGCTCTGTTCCAACATCTGTCTCAGAGAGGGATTAGATGGATAAGATATGAAAGGCCAGGGTAGAAAAAAGGTTTGTGTTGAACCAGGAAGGGTTTGTTTCATTTATGGCTGTTTGGAGTGAGAGAAGGAAATGGAGAATGATGGCAGGGGCAGAGGGAGTGAGAATGGTGAGATGTAGGCATCTCACGCATGTCATTTCTGCTTTTGGAAAACTGAAATTAAATATGTAAACATTAGGGCTGAGACATCTTTGTGGATCTACCCACATCAGTCCTTGATATTACCAGAACAGCCAGTTCTATGCCAAAAGTTGTTAATAACCTTATATCATAGGAAAGTTCACTTCACAGTGGTGCCTGGAGGTAGTACTGACAGAATATTTAGATTCTATAATTTACACATTGGCCCTTATTAAATGCAGGAGCTATTTTTCAGTAAAGCCATAATTGAAAAACTCAGGTAGCATGGGGTTTGTGTGTGTGTGTATGTGTCTGTGTGTGACTATTATGTGTGCAATGTAGTTGTGCAACTGAAAAGGACCAAATCCAAATATGCATAATGGGCATAGAAAAAAATGTGTCTAAGAAACACCAGCACTTGCTGTGAGTGGAGCCACAGTGCTAGAGCAGGACACAGAGGTGTAAGGCATGGTGCTGTTTTCAGCTTCATGATCGGAAGAAGCGTAGGAAGCAAATAGGCAGCCCCATATCTCTGCTCTTATCTGCTTTTATAATTGACCCCTAAGTCCCAAGGGAGCAACTTATTCTATAATGAGTGATTGGTCTTTAAATTGGTGTTTACCGTTTAATCCTCTGGCTGGTGTCTCCTTTGTCAGTAAGTCTAGATCTGGTTATAGGCTGCAAAGCAAGATGGAAGTGTGAACTCTAGCCAGCAACATTGCCAGAGTTGCTCTAAACCTACTAAATCAATAAAAACAGAGGCGAGGGTTCATAAATCTCTGTCTGTGTATATAGCTGCTGTGATCCAGCTCCTGTGAGCCTGCATGTGGCCTCCAAACAGAGTTCCTGGCAGTTCATCTTTTTGGTCTAGAGGTACATCCGTGATAAAGCAGATTTAATGGGGAAGATCTTGCAGTGGAACAGCATAAACTGTACGTTTTCTTTCTTCCCTCTCACCAAAAAGCTAATATTCAGTTTCTCTCCTGTCCAAGTCAGATTAGCTTCCCATAACAGCACTCACCCATGACAGTCTCCAGTATTTTCCTTGATGACAAATTGAGCTCCGTGAACTAGAACACTTACTCTTGGAACTGGCTGCAATGGATGCTGGAAGAGCCTTGAGCATTTGCATTTGGAAAGGGGCAAAGCTGTGTATTTATATTCAAGCCTTCTGCCTGTGTATCTGAGTGTATATGTGATCTAATGCCAAACTAGAAAGTTCATATATGAATTGCAAAACTAATGTAATGTGCAGTGCATATGGAAAGGAACATTTTCATTTATGGAGCATGACACACAGTGATATCTGGAATCCTTTGGTTTTGTTAGCCAAGAGGAGAACAAATAATACTAATTTTTATTTGTGAAGAATCAATATTTTTAGCAGTTTCTCAGTAGAGTTATTATACCCTGTACGTTATCAACACTTTTTAAAAGAAATCTACTAAGTTAGATTTGAAGAGAAGGCATTGGCACATTCTCTTTTTTTTGTCGTGTCTTTTTTTTCAGCTTTTCTTGTCATAAATGCAATGTTTTGCTGCATACTTAGCATAAGTTCTAAAGTTTCATTGGAGCTTTCAAAACATGAAGAATTCTTATGAAATAGAGGAAGGAATGAAATAAAAACTTAACAAGGTTTCAAATGCATCAGAAGCAAGAAGCATGGCAAAAAGTCTGTAGAGTAGACAGATTTAGCTGTAAAAGAAGTTTTCCAGAAAGATAAGATCATTAAAGAAAAACTAAATTAAATCTTTACTTAGTAAGGGAGGTTTCCACCACAGCTTTACTTTATAGAGCGCTGAGTCTGATGGGTTGTTTTAAATTGCAATGTCAGAAGAGATTTTTGAATAAAATTTATAAAATGAGAAGTAGGAAATCAGAAGGACCAGATGGTGTTCGCACGAGTTTTCTGAAAGAACACACATGCCAATGTGAAAATGTTATGTGTAATCTGTCACTTAAAATCAATCTCATTCCTAGAGAAACAGAAAGCAACAAATGTGATACCGTTTTTAAGCTATCAGGAATGATTTGGGGAAATATAGATCAATAAGTCTCACTTCTATATAGAGGAAACTATGGAAGCTGTAATAAAATCTAGACTTAGTGGCCACATGGAAAGATTTGATTTAGTAAGGAAGACTCAGAACTGCTTTTCTTGGTGAAAGTCAAGCTCAGATATTAAAGATTTCTTTGGGCAAATGAGTATGCCAAGAGCTTTCCAATAGTGTCTGCTCTGTGTTCCAGGCACAAGGAATAGAGGGGAAGATGAAAGCTTCATTAAGCCACTGTATGAATCCGTGTTGAGTGCTGCATGCAGGTAGGTCTAACCCTTGAATATCAAAGTGTATAGCAGTCTTAAAAAACAGAGACAGCAACCCTGTTGGCACCGCAAAACTATGAAGAAAGGACAACCATCTTCTGAGACTGCAACATCACTGAGAGTCAAGCAGGTTCATTTTATTGGAAAAAGCAATTTCAGACTACTGATGACAGAAAAAGAGGAATCTTTAAAGTCTTATAAAAATGTCATGAACACACATGCAAACTTTAGAGACAAATAAATTGCCATCTGTTTCAGTCTTTTATTGTGTTTTCACTTAAAACAGAGTCATCAGAACAAAAAAATGTCCCCTGGTTCTCTTGAGCGGTGAACAGGGAATAATTTTCCTTAGCATAGAAAAGGGCCTACTGTTAAATAGAGCTTGAAGGCAGTTACTGTACACCTTTTGTGGAAAGAAAGGGCAACAACTCTCCTCCAAACCAAGAGGAAACAAAAGTCTGGAGTAAGGCTCTGACATTTGTAAGAGTTAAAGCTCCAGTGAGAATGGGTGGTTTAACCAGAACTTTTATTCTACACCACTTTTAGCACTAGTTTCTCACATTTCCCTCCCCATCCTTCAGGATTATCTTCTGCAAAATCTGCTTCTTGCAGGCACGAGGAACTGCATGTGAGGATTTGAGATACATTCTAAGCCAGGGAACAAGGAATGGGAGTGGGTGGATACTTGTTAGCACAAAGGAATAGATCCCATGTGTGAAAGAAAAATGCTCATCTGCGGTGTAGGCAATATCTGAGAAAACCCAAAATTCCTAGGCCTTTTCCCCAGTATCAAAAGACCGTGAAACTCACAGAAATAGTTTCTAAAATGCTAAAAACCTGTGATCGATTTTCATGGAGCTCAAAATTATCCATGACTGCCAGAGGAATGGAATAATAGCACCCACATTACTAAAAGGAATTAGATTTGCCGCAATACCAGGTATGATTGCTCTTTCTTTTCTTCTGTCTTTATTTAGATTTATGTACAGGAGTAAGGATCTATCTGTATTGCCTAGAGGATGTGGGTTTTTTAAAGGTAGTATAACAAATATTTACAAGCAATACTGCAACAAGCAATTTTAGAACTGCAGCCTGTCCTCATCTTCTGGCATTTTATCTGACCTCTTTTGGAAATGGGTCTTTTAATCTATCCTAAGGCTAGTGACTAAGAAAATTATTTTTTAGAACAAACCTTCTCGTGGCCAACGTCTTAAAATTATACACATCTATGCTTAAGAAGAACATACACATATAGGCACTCATATACCAGCACTCATAACACCACAGACCACATTACAAGAAATTATTTCTCTTTTCCCCATTCTTGTGCACCAGAAAACACCTCTTTATATATGCTCCATTCCCCCTGACATCTACAGCAATTATGTGCACAAGAGGTGGCTGTCCTGATAATATTTAGAAACATTTCACTTCACAGAAGGAGTTATTGCTGAGTGTTTTCTTAGCAAAAAGCAAAGCAAGTAGCCTCTCATCTTGATTAAAACCCTCTGACTTTTGGAATCTTCTGCTAAATTATATTTGCCATACAGGAAGGGTGTAGGAGGCAGGAAAAGAATTGAAAAACTCCAGTCTTCTGTCAATTATCAAGTGTTTTAAATTTAGAGATTTTCCCATCAACTAGAAACTAAATCCATTTGGTTTTTGCCAGAAAAAATGGGTGAAGATGCCATTTCTAAAGTGTGTAAAGACTTTGTGGTTCATTTCACAATAATATTTGTTGAACTTTTGTGGCACGCTTTCAGAGGAAGCAAGACAGGGCTGTGTTAGTCATGATTCGCTAAATAGTACATCCTAATCCTTCCTAGTTTTTGTTTATTCATGCCTTGCTGTGGGATTTAGCTGTTAGCTCATGGAAAGAAAAGGAAAATCTCAGAAGACAGAGGAATGCAGCCTTCCAGTCCACTGCTTGGAGGCAGGTTTGGATATTTCTGTTAGGAAGACTTGCTTCAATTCTGAGAGAAACCCAAGTGCACAGGAAATGGGGAAAAGGAGCAGAAATAGGTTGTCTGTTTCTCAGGTGATGGCATGTGAGACTGGGGAGACCAAGCTCCATACCCAAGATGACCTGGAAATCAGAAGTACAGTGGGTCAGTGAGCTGCACCTTTCTCCTGAGAGCTCTTCACACCTCTGCCCACTGCTGCCACCAAACAAAGCTGCGGTCAGGCAGAGGCCCGCTAGCTTTGGGTACCTCAGGGCAAGTCCAAGCAATGTCACCATGAGGAGAGAGTGCAAACTGTGCTAGAAGTGTCCCCATGAGCTCTATCTCCTGCCTCACAACGTTGTTTCAAAGGTTGCTTTCATTCTCCATCTCTCCAGGCTGAGCTGACTGATATGGAAGCTCCTCTTATTTTTTTCTCATCTGCTCTGAAAGAGGATCCGTTCGCTGTGAGAGTCCCTTTTGTCAGATGAGGGTGTCTCCTCTTTGTTTTATTTCCTCTTGACTCTCACTGGCCGTAACCTTGGTGGAGCTGGAGGAGGGAGTTGAGTCACTGCCATGGATGGTGAAGCCCTGTCCCACTGGTGGGGAGCAGGCATGGAGGGGTGGCGAACAAGGGAGTGAGTGTGTTGAAATCCTGCCTCTGCTTTTCCGGTCCAGGTGATCCCGCCAGTGACAGATCTAGTCTGAACTTCAGCTACCGCTGAGGAGCGTAAGGGCGGAGGGAGTGGAAAGCCAAAGCCTGTGGTGCATAATGAAGTCCTTATGTGCTGAAAATTTATATTCGATATGCCATAGATGGAGATGTTGACAGCCACAATCTGTGCTTTGCAGGAAAAGGTTTTGAAGAGAAAATACGCTGCCTATGCAAAGGCTGGCAGAGAGCCAGCATGGGCCTGCAGAGCATTGGGTCTGTTCACTGATGGCTCCCGTTAGACAAATGAGGAAGAAATAATTTGAATTTTTTTTTTTTTTTTTTTTTTTTTTTTGGCTCAGTTTTGACGTTGGTTGCAGGTTGTCTGAGGTTTCCAGCAGCGTCTACAGCCGAAGGCGTCCCGGGGCGGGACCTGGTTGCAGCAGAAAGTGACACAGATCTGACACAAAATAACAGAGCAGTGCTGGCTCCCACGCAAGGAGCAAACTGCAGACCAATGTAAAAGTAGTGCTGGTAAAGGCAAAGGAACAGAGAGGGGCTCTTCTGCAGCTCCGAACTTTAATAGAAATGAAACACGAGAAACAAGAACAAAGCAGGGAAGACCAATGGCAGGGAATGAAGTCTCTTTTATATGGGAGCCAAAGGGGCAGAATAAAGGGTTACAGCCAACAGGGTTCTGTAAATGGTGGGGTGACAGGGGAGAACATCCAATGGGACAAACTCAGGGGAAGGTTCTATTTGAATGAACAAATAGGGTACCGAATGTAACAGAATTTTCCAGAGATCATATATATTCCATAAGGGATATGCATAAACATAAGGGTATACATAAAATTGGGTGGGGGAATCTTGAACCTATAACAGAACAATATGCAAAATGCAGTTCCAGGGGGAGCATGGGAACTCACCATGGCCACAGTGTTAGATTCTGGTGCGCTGGGTGTTCATCCACCAGGAATTTGTTGGTTTGGGCGCTGCAGCCACTGCAACATGCACTGCAACACAGTTTCTCAGTTGCTGGAACAAGCGCCACAGCATCCAAGAATACTGTATTTCTGTTCCTCAGCCCGTCATGGACTTGGTGTGGGAAGTTGTGCAAATCTGCTCTGTTCTGGTCACCTTGGTTTCTTCATATCAAGTTTTCTTCATCTCAAGTCTTTGAAGCTCTTGGGAAACCAAGTATCAAATATTATTATTAACTAAAGTACTTTGATGGCATTTCTAGTCTTAGTCTATCAGTCCTCAATAAAAGTCACAGGTTTTGCAAATCTCTCCTTTACACTGAAAATGCATTTTCCCATACAAATTACTGTGAAAATGATGTGCTGAGGCTCCACAAACAGGGTGAATGTCTGTTCTGTGGCCAATGTGTGAGAAAGAAAAGACTGCATCTTTGCACCAATGCTTTGAAGCAACTGGGTTAATGGGACTCTAAAGCATGGTAAATTCATTAGTTTAGATCTGTACTTAAAAATCTCTTAAAAGGATTTTTAAGATCCATTAATTTGGAGGCATGTATTCTTAGTTGTAACACATGGTTTTAATACTACTTTTGAATTGCAGTAGGAACTTCTTTTTGCTCAACTGCTCCAGTACATTATCTATCCAGTTCATACATCTTTCATCAGTAGTCATTGCTAAGGGTATCTCACTACGTTATTTCTCTTCACTTATTCTTGTAATATTGGACTCAGATTTGCAGGACCCAATTTGTGAGCACAGGTTAGACAATATGTCACTAGTTGGCATGACATTCAGTAACTATTCTGCTGCCCCAAACTGTAATACAAGAATTTTCACTGAGAACTGGACTACCAGAAGTTAATCCCTGAGATCCTAAAACCATGCTGAGCATTCATTCTGTATAAAGAGTGGTCCATCGTATCCATATAATTTTATCCCTCTGGTTCACCATATTACCACAGGTTGACAATCACTCACATTTCCCACTCTGCGGTAAGTGATAGAGGAGACACCTGCATCAGGTTACTGTAGTTTTTACTGATACAGGAATTCTCCTCAGTATTTCTGTGGTGAGCTGGCCATGACCCACACATCCAGCTAACACATCCACTGATATCTTGGCTGTATCAGCATGGAGATACATACATAGATAGATAGATAGATAGATAGATAGATAGATAGATAGATAGATAGATAGATAAAAATATATAGCGATGGCTGTGTCTCTTGTGAGAGGAGATGTACCTGTTTGAGCTAAAGGGCTGCACCCCTGACTATATTCAGGTGTATATTCCAAATGTAGTTCTTCCCTTTTGCCTTTTTAAATTTCTCAAAATAATGTATTGAAGTAGTAGTTAAAAATAGAGACCCCAAAGAATAACCTCCCATGTGTGGTGGCATTTCCATTGTGCGTGACTCTGCCAGTGATTCCTTAGATCCCCCCCTTTTGTCCAGGCTTTTTTTTTTTAAATTAGTGTGCCATGTCACAATCATTTTTTTCAAATTAAATGAGATCCACCATGAATTACATAATTTTGTACATAGGAATTAGGAATTAGGAATTAGGACAGATGGAATTATATTTTTACTAAAGCTAGATCTAATTTTATGTTGTTTGTACTGCTGTGAGAGTTTTTTCAATAAATTGAAATTTGTATTTGACACTACCTTGAGTTAATGTAATTTTTTATTCTATATACTAGTCTGAGCATCACTTTTAATTCAGGAGATCACAAAAATGCCGTGCAAAACATTTATTTTGAGCTCATTTTTGCAGTGTCATTGCATTTGAGTCACAAGAACAGATTTTTCTACTACCAACATAATATTCTTAGAACATAATGGATTAAATGCAGAATAAACACTAAGTACAGAACTCTCTAGATTATATCATAAAGTGTATTAAAAAAAAACTCCTCTCAGCACTGCCACTTAATATTTTATTATTCAAAACATTGCCTTGCACAAATTATATGTCATGCAATCTTCACCTTCACCATTTATGAGAAAACCCGTCATAATCTCCAGATCTGTGATCTTGTCTATTAAGACCATGATGCTGAAGTCTCTTGTAATTTCTGCTGTGAAGCCACTGATGGCCTGACAGGCAAAACCTACAGCTCAGTTCTACTTCAATGAGATTTATTTCAATAGCTTTCCTCCCAGTTTTCTCCTCCGAAGCAAATTAGAGGCACTTATGTAGTAATATAGCATTTCAGGATTCAAGCAGCAGTTCCGGGGTATTCACCATAAAACTGTCATGCTTCGTTCATGGTTGTAGAAAAATGTGCATAAAAACATTTGGGTAAGCATTCCCCATGTTTTAAGACATTTCATACAACAAAACAAAACCTGGAATGTTTTTGGGTAGCTAAAGCTTGCACAGATTCGCATGCAATTTTGGAAATGTCTGGAATAGATGATAGCATGGCCTACAGAGCTTAGGACATTGAATTTATTTCTGATTCTCTTTATTCAAAATTCAGATGTTTTCAGTAATGTCTTTTCAAAATTATCTCACAATGATACTTTGCACTGTTGCTGCCACTTTGTGCTCTTATGAGGAGTAATCAGTGGATTTATAAGGACTATCTTGTACTCCTGCAGATAGTACGTACATTTTCACAGAATCCCAGAGTGGGTCAGGTTGGAAGGGACCATACTGGGTCATCTGGTCCAAGCTCCCAGCTCAGTCAAGGTCATCCTAGAGCACATGGCACAGGATTGCATCCAGACAGTTTCTTCATATCTCCTGTGAGCGAGACACCACAGACAGCCTGTGGGCAATTTGTTCCAGTGCTCAGTCACTGCACAGTGAAGAAGTTCTTCCTCATATTCAAGTGGAACTACATGTGCATCAGTTTCTGCCCATTGTCTCTTTCCTTTTGCTTGGCACCACCAAGAGGAACCCGGCTCTATCATCTTAACAGCCTCCCATGAGACACCTGTAGATGTTGAGGATGTGTCGTCTCAGTCGTCTCTTCCTCAGCCTGAATAGGCCCAGCTGCCTCAGCCTTCTCCCATAAGAGAGATGCTCCAGGCCCTTAATCACCTTTGTAGCCCTCCACTGGACCTGCTCCAGGAGCCCCATGTCTCTCTTGTACTAAGAAGACCAAAACTGGACACAGAACTCCAGATTTGGCCTCACCAGGGCTGAGTAAAGGGGCAGGATTGCCTCTTTCAACCTGCTGGGAATGCTCTTCCTAATGCACCCCAGGATACCATTTGCCTTCTCGGCCACGTGGGAACAGGGCTGGCTCATGGACAGTTTGTTTTCCACCAGGATCCCCAGGTCCTTCTCCACAGAGCTGCTTTCCAGCAGGTCAGCCCCCAGCCTGTACTGGTGTCTGGGGTCATTCCTCCCCAGGTGCAGGACCCTGCATTTGCCTTTGTTGAATTGCAGACAGTTCTTCTCTGCCCATCGCTCCAACCTGTAAAGGTCCTTCAAATTTTAATGATGATCTACCTTCTCCATACTGCAAAATGTGTCACTAAAAAATCTGGCAGCAAAGTGAAACAATTTCCGCATAAAAACAATATTAAAAATCATATTTCATGTTTCGTGGGAATGTCGTGGGGTAGCCAGTAATACCCACCTTCAGCTCGGCTGGTGATCTTCCACCCACTGATAGCCTGTCCTGCTGGGAATGTTTGTCCATGGGCATCTGCAAATCTAGACCTGAATAGAGTAGTCAAATGCAAGGGGGAAGGTTGTTATTTTCCTAACTGGGCCAGAATATTAGCTTCACATCTACAATTGAGACAGTAAGTTGTTTGTCGAAGTTTTCATTTTGTAAAACAGGCAATTATTTGCCAGGTTGGAAAGAGGGACAGAAAGTGGCAATGGAAATGCATCTTTATAATTTTTTCCTTGAAGTGTTCCTACCATCCAGATGTTTCTGGTGACATCTGTCTTTGCTCAGCGAACGTGTGTCGTTGCAGACCCATTACCTTATGCTGAGTAATTGAAAAAAACAGCATATACTCAGCTCAGCAACACCCTGTTTACAGGAGAAAAGCTTTAATTTCAGCACTTTCAACTTAGAGTGCTATTTGGAAACATTTAGCTCATAAAAAGCCTCACAGTTCATGTTTTGAACTCATCATGACCTGAACATTTTGTTAACAAAGTACCCTGTTAATGTTTTGACCAAAAGAACTAATGTACTTGGGGCTGGTTGTGTTGCCAAAGTGGTGCTTGCTCCTAAAAAGGGAAAGTTTTAATTCTATTTTCAAAAGCAATGTCTTACTCCTAACTATATATGGAAATGTCATCAATCAGCCCTGAAAACAGAGTGTGCACTGCAGTGCATTTTAACAGCTCGTGCTCCTGCCTGCATTCAGCGTAACCGATCTCCCCACACTGGGGCTCACAGAGGAAGTCTTTTGCTGGATCTGTTTTCCCTCTACTAGCTTGGGTAGATGTGAATATAACTTTTGTTTTAACCACCAGCAATGAATAATAAAGGAAAAAGCTAATGAAAAGAGGGTATAATAAAATGCATTGCCACTCCCAGACATATTTGCAACAGAATTCATTGACTAAGGTGGTTTTGCTGGTGGTTTTTTAATTAAGGTCTACGCCACCTAAAGCCTTCACCTTCCATAGGTGCAGCCTTCTGATGTTGTACTGGTTTTAATGCAATAAAAATTAATGTAGCTAAAAATGAATTCTAAACATTTTAATCAGTGCCCTATTAATACCTACTGAAGGACTTCCACAACCAAAAACCATCTTCTAACTTAAAGGGGTACATTATTTAAGCATTAGCTCTACCAGGGATGGTTAAAAGTAGCTGTTTCTTAAGTAGTTAGTGAGATCAGACAGTTTGGCGTTCTAAACCAAATCCCAAGAAATCCTTGAGAGATTAATTCAGCAGCAATAAAAGTAGCAATCACTTGGGAATACTACAGCAGTAAAGAAACAGAATAATTAAGGGTGAATACGAAGTGGTGTATTTGACAAATCAGAACTGAATCCTAAAAGCACAGTGCATTGGAGTACGCATGTGCAGTTGTCATTTACAAGCTACTTACCTGTAGTTCATCTCTATCTTTTAACTTTTTGGTAAGTCTCGATCAAAATTGAAAAGTAATATATATTGTGCATATTTAAAAACAGTCACATTAGCTCCTGTTTTGATGGGGTTTTTTGTATGAAGATCATCAAACATTTCGGTTTGATTTGGGTCTTTTTTCATTGCCATCATCTAACTTACTACTGTCTCCTTCATATGAAAATAACAAGCCCTTCTCAATACTTTCAGAACTGCATTTTAGGAAATCAAAACAGTCAAACTTGATTGGGTTAACATGGAAAATGGGTTTTTACAAGCCCCTGACATAAGAGTTCATATGGAAGAAAGTATCAGTCAAAGAGACAGGATGCAGGGAAAAAAACAAAAGAGGATAATAGACGGGAGGCTTTGTGGCTTCCTAAAATACCTCCAGCTAAATGTAGGACAGCAGACATTTTGTCAAAATTAGCAGTCAACATGATGTAAGTGTGTAGGATAAAATATATTTCATTGGTGAGGAAAAGAAGACTTTTGCAACTTACTTAGCTACAGGATATTGTTTCTGACACGTCGTCAGCATGTTGCTATTAATACGGAGGCTGAACATTATTTGTGTCAAAATTGTCACTTGGAGCCCCCACTTCCCAGCATACATCAGCTTAGTCATATGCAAACTCATGCAGTGATTTTTATTTTAGGGTTCAAACTCTGTTTGAGGCCCGAGTAGTGGCAGATAAACAGAAAGAGACAGAAACCTTCCACAGAGCTCAAACTACTGAGCACAGATTTCTAAATTCAGGGTATTTTGGGTAGGAAGCCTGATGATCTATAAGGGGCAGTTCACGTTATTAGAAAACAGGATAGACAGTTAGAGGGACTTATTGTCTTTACCCACGTTTGCAACACCCTCTTTCTTGAAGAGATGATGCTATATATTTCAGAAAGTTCAGCTAATTATAATGCTTACATTAAATGCTGAATATCTTGAGTTACAGTAGGCAGTCATACAGCTTTATTAGAACTGTTGAGTATGTTTTACATTTAAGCTGGTCTCTGTTAACCAGGGTTTGGGGGAAATCTCCTTCAGTAAGTTATTTTCATGAACAGTCTAGGTGATGGAAAACAGAAAGTCCTTATTAAATCTACAGACAATAGCAAGGGTGGAGCTTCAGACGTGCTGAAAAGCCCAAAATGATCCTGAAAACTGAAGTTGCATGAAAAAAACCAGGATGGTATTCAACAAGGAAGAACACAAAGTTCTACATTTGGCCAGGAGGAATCAGCTTCTCAGATGCTCGATGGGGAACAACTGGTTGGGTGGACAAGAATACAAGAGGATCCTGGGATTATAAAGCACTGCTGGCTGAGTATAAATCAGCCACGTCATCCTGCTCTGGACAGGCCAAACGCTAAGCTAGGACTTATAAACACAAGAAAAGATATGCAGCAGCTTCTGTTCTACTCAGAAAATAACACCTGCTGTTCTGCTTTAGCCAGGTTTGGTATCTCCACTTCTCAATCCACTCTAGTTCTATTTTCTAGGATAAATTTTACTCTAGACTTTGGAATACCTTCTTCAGAAGACATGAGGCCAGCCACACAGTGAGGACATGCAGAATGAGCAGGGCTTCTGCCATTCCTCCATACTCCTCTGCTCTGCCATATACAGTGCACCGAAGGGCACTGGGCTGCTCATTTTGCATAGCTTTTTTGGGTTTTTTCATTTGAGGAGTTAGGCCTGAACCCCACATCAGACACTAGTTCTGAAATGTTTCTGTTCCTAATTCCTCCAGAACTCTAGGCTCACCTCCAAGCCCTTCACACAAGAAAATGTCATCTCACATTTGTATTGTCTTTATCTCCACAGTTCTGCAGCACCGCTAGGCCAAACATCCGTGGGATGGAAGGGGAGGCAGAGGAAGGGATAAAAGGTCAGGTCTCCAAGTATTGCACGTAACTCTTTCAGGGGAATTAAGAACTTTTGCATTCATAATTTTACTTGAGTTCAGGCCAGTCAGTAAACATCCTTATTCTGAAAAATATGTTGAACAGCTATTGAAATCTCACTTTTCTGCTGGCGGCTTTTTCTAATTTGTTTCTGGTGAGAACGATGACATTTACTTGATCCGACTTAATTTTTTTTTATTCAGTAAACACTACACCCTTCAGAAAGCACGGATAGTCACAAATTAATTATCATAGATTGCATGGGGAATGGTTTTGTGAGGAAAGCAGCCACTGCTGAAATCAAAGTTTTAAGTCTTTTGTAGGCAAAAGGGAATACTGGACATTTCTACTGCAAGCTAGTCACAACACTGGTTTCAATTCCACCATCCAGACAACACACCACCTCCCTCAAGTGGTCAGCAAATTTAGGGTTGTTTTTTCTGCTTCAAGGGCTGTTTTCTGACACTGCCCAAAGAATGTGTTGAAGAACGCACTTTTTATAAACATTAATAGATCAAGTTTAAACCGTTCTGCAAAAAAAAAGTATTTTGAATGGAATAAAGAGATAAAAATCTCACAGAAACAAATGCTTAGCTGGCATCACTTAGGCACTGTAGGCTTCTGATGAGAAGAAAACTGAAATAGCTGCTTTTTTGTGGATGGGCTCTAATAGCTTTCTGCCTGCGGTTGCAGGCATTCAGTTACGGTCACTGCCATGGCAGGGTTTGTATAAGCACATAAGCTAATCAAAACAGTGGCACATTTGGAAAAGAAGCACTGTTAATTCTGATGGCTTGCTCAAATCCTCATTGGAATAATTAAAGTTTTCTTCTTTTGTTCAAAATGCTCTCCATTTAGAAACAGTCCTTTTGTAATTTGCTGCCTAATATGTGCTTGCAGAACAAACTGAAACACTGTTGGGGAAGAGCCCATGGGAACTCAAACCAGAATTACATAAATTAAAAAAACAGTAATAATGATAGTAAGAATTTTAAAAGAGTGGAAACAGAGAGCTTCATACTTCAGGAAGCAACTCAGGCATCGCTACCAGAGTTCAGGATAAATTTCTCTCATAGAACAATGTGCTATAGAAGTACCTCACAGAGAGACGTACACTCAACACATGAAGCAATGCCTTTGTATGCACACTGATAATATCCCCCATGGCAATGGGTAAAGAAATTCCTGCCATGCAGCCAAGTCATGCTCATTTACACATCACCAGACACCTGTGAAATTCTGTGGGTATTATCCAAGATGAAACATAATAGTCACACAGACCACTACTCCCCTGTCAGTGACCAAACACTGTGATATTCAGCGTTACCTCATATGAGCAAAGACTGATAGCAAACACAAAAGAAAAGCGGTTCAGGTAGAACTGGGAGAGGAATGAAAAATTAAGAGCATCATAAAAAACATTCAAATTTGTAGACTCATAAAAAAAATCTACATAAATCTCTCCAACAAAAGTCCACACAACACAGAGGTTTAGAGAGGAGGCAAAACACTCAGTGATGCCAAGTCGTTAAAGTAGCTCATACAGGAAACACAGTCCTCGTTTCAAGGCCTAAGTCAGTCCCCAGCAGGAGTCAAGAATAAAATTGTGAAGCATGACACATATAGCCAAATATACTATAAGCATTGCTCTTGCTAAAGGCAATGTTCTGTTCTAGGAAGTCATTTTTTTGTTTCTTTTGCTGGGTAAAACTGCAATCAGGTAGATCCAACTACTTCTTTTAAGAAAAGCCTGTTAATTTAAGCAACACTACCCAGCCTCCTTCTTGGCATTAATGAAGTGCCAGAGGAAGGAAGCCTTAAGCATTTATTTTCCTCTCAGAGCATCTAATGTCCCACACTATGGCCGGTGGAAAAACGGTAACACATTTCCTGACTAGGGAAAGAGAGAGAGAACATATTTATCACAAAAGCTTGAAGTACAGTGTTTCCTTTAGCAGTCTGTCTGAAAGCTGTTGAAAGGATAATGTCCTACACATATTTCAAAGAAACATAAGGATATGAAAAAAGGTCCTTCTTGCCTTACTACAGCACCAGGGTGGTTTAGGTTGGCTGTTGCAGGTCTCTGAAAAATATGGCCAAATCAGACTGTATAAAACTTGCAGGTGTTGTGATAAAAGGAGGGCTAAAGACAACAGCCCTTAGCTTGTAGTACAGATGTGAAGAGGAACGAGATAACTGCAGATAACTTGCAAGGTCATCATTGCTAACTTTATGTGGTTAATTGACAGCTACAACCCCCATCCAGTTGTCTGCTATTTTCCCTTATTTTATGGCTCCACCTTGAGCTACCTTTCATTCACTCTGGTGTCTAAGAAGCCTTTAGACAGAAAAGTGAATCTTTGGTAGCAGATGTGAGCCAAACCAAACTCTCACCTCTAAATATCCCTGAAGTTTAGAATTGCTTGAAATTTAAACTTATATCTAGATCCAGATTTGGCTGCTTGAGGTCATCTTTACACCTTTTGGTTTAAAAAAAATAACCTTACCTGATTTCCCCAACTTTTTTTGCTTCAGCCCTTTGAGTCATGGTCAGATTGGTTTACCAGAGGCCCTGGTAACCTATCATATACATCCCGCTCCCCCTCCTCTTCACTTCATAATCTTCCAGAGATGAAATGCAAGATTGCCTGCTAATTATAACAGGACAGCTTCTCAGACAGATGACTTTCCAAGTAACCTTCTCATTCCACTCATATTCAGGGAATGAAAAAGTATGCCAGAGTGTTATGTGATGACGGATGAGGGCCAGCATTACAATTTATGTTTGTGACCTGGCACACATAGAGAAACAGAGAGTATGATTCAGTGGTTTTTGCAGCCTTAATCCCCACTAAAGAGTGGCTCTGCCAAGGTAAACGTGACATTTTAAATGAAACTGCTTTGCATACACTGCATGGAACCTGAGATCCCAATTTTGTACTGCGGTTTCCTCCTAAAATGTAGCTACTGCCTGACAGGGCAGAGTAAGTGTGCAGTCTGGGCTCCCCTGTGCCAAGAGTGTTTGGTCTGCTTCAGCAAATGGCAGTGATGAGCAGACTGTGCAGAAGGAGCGAGACAGATGTTTTTTGAACGTGTACATTCCCAAGGCTAAGAAAAGGAGTAAAAATAAAGGCTGGATTCCACTTTCCTTCCCCACCCAGGCAACTCCCAAGCAACAAAATCCAAATTAGGCTCCACATTTGTAATAACAGCACATTTCCTGGTAAATCAATCATTAATCTACAGAGCTAGGAAAGACAGTGCATCTCACCATTGCGTCCACAACTCAAACCAAGGTTTTAGCACTGGGACCAGTTTCCTCTTTCCTCTTGCCATTGCTTCCTTTGTGCTCTTTCTATTTTTTATTTAAAAATAAAATATTGACCACTTTAAAAAGGAGGAAGAGAAGGAATAAAAATCATTTAGTGCTCCTTATGGCACTAATTCAACCCAGCACAAAAATCCAGCTTCTGCTTAAGTATGTTATTAGCTAAAATCAATGAGTTTTATCCAAGAACTTAAAGGTAACTGAACAAAAGCCTGATATATAGAAGAGCCTCTCTGCACCAGTGTGGCAGGAATGGCACTGGTTTTCCTCAGGCAAAACCCCACCAAAATACCTCACATACAATGGCTGAGCAGTACCACAAAATACAGCTCATCTCCCCCTCCCTTGCTCTCCCAAAGACCCAAACATCCCATAATCATCAAATGTCATCAGTCATCATAATCTCTGACTGTCACTGGCCAGACCTGGACTACCATAGCTACAACCTGTGTGGTATGTAAATAATATGTTTCTAAATGCTGCATAAGCCTGGGAATAGAAGAGCACAGAGTCAACAAACAGCTAACATGGGTTTCCTCAGCATGCTCATCTCTGACTGGAGAGAACAAGGAACCTTTACGTATTCCCATGCCTCAATTCTCATCCAGTCCCAGCCACTTTCCTTCACTCAGACATAGTTTATATGTAAACAGGTGAAATTTTGAAGCTCCAGTAAAGTCCAATGCTTTGGACTCTTGAGACTGAAATACCAGGCCCCGTTAGAAAGGAAAGAAAGATTTCTATTTGTCTTTGAAAATGTGACTGTCCTACAGGAACCTATTGTTGAGACTCACGTAAGTGGTTTGTCTTTGCACTGGTTTATTTCTTGTGCTCTTCTGTGGCCACAACAAAGGATAGTGAGTCTTCACATGCATTCTCAGCACACACAGGCACACACACACACACACACCCATCCCCCTTCTCGCTTTCAATTGTCCCTGCTGGACAATGAGATTTGTCCTAACATGAGACCACCAGGTGGGAATTGCAGGAAGAACTGTCTGGACGCTCACACAATGAATGCATTCCAGAGCTGGGGAGCTGTGATGATTGTGATTGACTTGGCCTGCAAAAAGTGTATAAAATGCTGCTGGAGGCTGGGCCAGCTGGGCAAACTGGTCTCCCAAGACTGCAGGCAGCTTCTGGGTGAGTTCACACATGCACAGCCCCCAGCGTTCCGAGGTAGAGACACCTGCAGCCCAGACTGGGAACCCTCACTTTTGGGTGGGTAAAAGTGCAGGGGTAAAATCCTGAAGCAGTTCCATAGGTGCTTTGTTGATTTGCAACTGTGCACTCTCTAAGGCCGAAAGCTGCACACCTGTACAGTTCTAGCTGAACCTGCTTGTACTACAACCCTTTAGACCTGCTTATATTATGTACTGCATTGCCAATATTTATTTAAATATTGTATTAGCAATAAGTCTAATCCTAACCATACATATAATCAGTGTCATATTTTTTGCGTCCAGCTGAGAGTCTTCTCTCTACTGCTCTGCCACATCTACTTAATATGTAGGTCTGAAAATAGCTGAAGTAACAATTTCTACATTTCTTTGTTTAAATATAGCCAAAACAAGACTATTTCAATCATCTATTTGATGTATGCCTACTAATGGAAATTCTACCACCTGGGCTTTTCACCCTCTTAATGCTAACAGGAGAGAAGGGTTCGGAAATCCCTCTTCCTTCAGAATAGAATGTGTGGGGAAATGGCAAAACATTTCATGAAGAAGTAAAAACCAGAAACATTTGAAAAACATGATTTTCCATACACATTTCTTAAAAATATTTTGAAGGACAGGAAAGGGAAAAATCCCATGGATTTTTCTAGTCAAATGGATGTGAAATGGGCCGTTCCTTATATGACAGAGGTTCCAGGGAGGCTGGTTATCTGCTTTCACCATCCTAAATATTTTATATTAGCCACTGTTACTCCCCTACTTCTTTATTCCTCTAGCTTCCTCAGTAAATAAGTCCTAAATAAATAAGTCAGATGTATGCAAATACCACCTAGCAGGGATAGCACAGATTTCCTATCCTTTTAGCAAGGTCAGTGTGGACTTCAACCACATTTCTAGGCAACTAGACACAGCATCTTCTCTCGTGCAGCTATAAGCTTTTCCTAAAGCAGTGGAATCTTCTACTATTTAATTTTTTCCAGAGCATAATTTAAACAGGATTGACCATAATTATGTATGTTTTGGAAACTCTAAGAAACGTATGATAGGAAATGAAATGGATGTTTCCTGCTTTCCATCAGCTTACTTTGAGGCTCTTTAAAGAGGTCTCAAAAGCTTTCAAAAGTTCTGTTTTGCTTTTACTGATCACATATTTTTGATATTAGAAGCCAAATTGCTAGAGTTTACAAGTCAACAAGTCCATCGCACTTTCTTCTCTATGTAGCAACACAGTATTGCATTGCAGGAGTAGCAATAGGACAATGGGTCATGGGTTTAAACTAAAAAAGAGTCAATTTAGACTGGATATAAGGATGAATTTTTTTACAGTGAGGGTGGTGCAACACTGGAACAGGTTGCCCAGAGTGGTGGTAGATGCCCCATCCTTGGAAACATTCAAGAACAGGTTGGACGGCCATTTGAACAGCTTGGTCTAGAGGAAGGTGTCCGTGCCAATGGCAGTGGGGTTGGAACTAGATGACCTTTATAGGTCACTTCCAACCCAAACTACTCTGTGAACCTACAGTTCTGCCTATTGTTAGGTAATGCAGACAAAAACAAGAAGTAAAGCAACTGGCAACAAGGAGGAGAAATAGTACAGTGATTTAAAAAAAAGAGAAAGAGTTAAAAAGACACAGGGACATAGAAGCACATCCACATGTGTCTCTCCAACTACAAGCAGATCATTGCATCTTAAGAATACTTCACATTGGAAGGAGAGAAAAACTGAAAGCAGCCTTGGTATGTTGTTAGCTGTAAATGATATCTAGGTACAAAGATGTTTAATTCAATCTCAGCTCTCGGCTCATTATTCTATAAACATTTCTGCAAAGATAGAAAGAAATTAAAACACTTTGTAACATAAGAAGATGATTTTATTTGGCTAAGCTATAGTATTAACTTTGCAAACATTAAAACAGAAGATGTTAAAAACTTTCAGATTGTGCATTAGCACTTCTTTTAACTGACTAGTTACACAGGAACTTTGGAAGCATACTACACATCATGGATTTAGGATCAGATTTAGCCATTTTTTATTGATATAAGGACCCAGAAGATTCACAGGTCACTCATAATTTTTATTTCCAAGGAAAGAAAAACAAGAGGGTTGTGAACAAAAGTCCTGCCAGTATTCAAACAAAGAGAAATGTAATCAAAATAGTGGAAATCAGAAACCACACATTGTAGTCATGTGAAGGTGCTGGCATACAGAAATAGGTCTCCAAAGTATGTGCTGCCTCTTTTTAAACCAAAAAGAACTTGTGTGGGTTCCTGGGGAGCTAAAAGAGTGGCAGCTTCTCCCAAGGACTTGGGAGCACTTCAGGATGACATCCTGAGCAGCACTGTCTGTTAAATTCTGCAGATGATTAAGGTGGCAACCTGTTCTTCAAATCTTACCTGCAGACACAAGCAGGTTTGCACAAATGCTAATCCAATCCTCTTTCCACTATTTAACCGAGATTCATTTGTTCTGTTTTAAATGTTTTTTGGGCATTTCTATCTTTATTCCCTCTATGTCCTAAAGGCCATGCTCTGTAGAGATAGGCACACAAAACTCTGGTGCAGGATAATTTCGGTGCATGACTACCGCACCTGAACACTGCACAAGTCCTGAGGAGAAGCATGAAGCATTAAAGACAGTCAGAAGCAGTGTTGGTATCTGCATCTAGACAGCACAGGGTTAAAGCAGAAAGCAAAAGGGACCGATCAGCCTAAGAGGGATTAAGCCAACTCACTCTCTAAAAAGTGCTCTAATCATCAGATCATGAGGTAAGCTGGTGAAGAAGCTCCTTGTCCCTCTTGAAACTGAGCCACAGTGCAGCTGGGCATGCAAGAGCTACAGACACAGACAGAGAAAAGGCAGCAAGGAATATCATTGCAAACAAGTGGCTAGGGCACTCCTCTTGGAAGCTGAGGGTGCAAAGACCTAGCCCATTTTCCCAGGTCTGTTCTGCATTTTCTTTAACCCACAACTATTCCAGTGACAAACTGAAGGGAAATTCATACCCTCCCAAGAAGTAGGGTCAAACCCCCACTTCACAGTCAAGTAACTAACTACTCAGCTGAAGTCACATCTCTTGCTGCTGTTACCTGTGGTTCACCTTCAACAGAAGAGATACTCTTATGGCCATACTGGATCTCAAGTGGGATACAGTATGGCCTTGCAGCTCAGTTACTTCAGTGAAATGAAAAGAGAAATTTAGTCCTTGTCAAGCTGGGTGGACCCAGCATTCAAGGCATCCCACTGCCTGTAAGAGCACTGAAAGGAGCATCCCTGTGCTCCCCTCTCCCATAAGGTACCTTTCCTCAGAAGAAAGTTATGCAGACGAGCCAGTTGAGTACAAACTAGCACCCAGTATTTCTCAAAGGCCTGCTATTTTCTTAGCAGAAGATGTAGGTACCTAAATTAGGTGACCTGACTGACCATAAGATGCTGTATTGTTTACTGACACTGAATGGGAGGTGGAGGCTAAGCAGATGAATAATACACCTAATGTTGGTGTGTGTATGTCAAGAAAGTTCCAGTTTCTTGAGCAGCTTCCAGTCCAGTACTCTCTCGGGTAATGTCAGGAGAAGTTAACACACACAGGCACACAGACACAGAATAATGATCCAGCCAGACTGCTATAAGCTTTTCGTTTCTGTTGATACAAACCAGATGTTGGTAAGATCTGAATTTCTAAGTTTGTTTAACTCCTTGGAGTATCATTTTAGAATAAACACAAGAGGCATCTTTTCTCCCAGCTCTCTTTTCCCTTGCATCAGACTTACCTCAGATGAACAGGTTATGAATTATCCAATCAGCTGGGAAAGGTCCATTACATAGCATTGTTTGAAAACATGGATGGAGCAGGAGAAAGAAATTCACTGTGAAATTTTCCAGTCAAAACTCCATTTTTGCCTATCATTTGATCTGATATTGTGGTTTGCCACTGTCAACTATAGATCCATTGATAAGTTTAAGCAGACCAGAGAAAAATCTTGCACTATTCAGCATAGTAAGATTAATGTAGATTTAATGTTTGGCTCATTAGAAACTGGTTTAGGACTTTAGTAAAAGAATAATATCATTCTCCTCTCCCTTGTGATTTATTTACTGCATGTGGAACAGGTGCTCAGAGAAGTACTTCAGAGAGAGTGTACCTGGTTAAAAGAGATCAACAACTGTCCTATTTTACTTGTGTTAGTACATAACCAAAACATGAAATTTCAACACCACCTAGAGCAAATCTATGTAATTTCACAACCAGTATAAAGTGTCTTGTGTTCTGCCGTCACAAATGTAGCACTACTGATGCCAAAATGAAATTTGGGAAGGGACAGGTCATGAAAGGAATGTTTCAAAATTTTAGCTTGCTGCCATGCACTTTGTTCCTACACAACACAGGCACACCTAGGAGTCTACCCAAAGCTACTCCATGGGACTCAGGAGTGAGGAGAAGGAAGTGTGCCCCTGGCAGTGCCACCTTGGTCAGCAAGAACAAGTGTCCCCAAAGTCTATCCCCTCTTACAGAGTGGGGATAGCTGAGCTCTGTATGCTGTTACCTGATGCTCCCCACTACTCTCTAAAAATCCCAGTCCCAAAAGTCCTGAGAGAGGGAACAAGAAAGACTAAAACCCCTCCTGTGCCAACTGTCCCCCTTCAGACTAGCCGGCCCCAACCCACTTTGCTCCCAGATGTCTGCAGTCTCTGTTTCTAGCTCACAAATGGGAAAAATGACCTTTCCTAAAGGAAAATTGCTTCAAACATGGAAATTGTGGGAAGAGAAAACAGATCAGAATAAATGACATGGCAAAGTCTCTGATCAAAACAGCCTAAATTACGCCTATAAAGTGAGCAAAAGTTGAGGAAAAAGAATCACATGGATGACTTATAATGAACTTTTCATCTAGAAGATAGTAGTAAATTTTTTGCCATTTCTGCTTATTGCTGAGAAAATCTGTTGCTATGCAATGCCTTTACATTTACAAATTTGCATGGGTGTTTAGTGCAGTGCTCTTCAACAGAACACCAGAAGTATATGCAGGGACGATTTGGTAGAAGTAACTTGATTGTTTTCACTGGAACTGATCAATAGCGCTAAAAAATTTGTAGGAATTGTAACTGTCCACACTGCAAAGATCTCTTATCATGTAAAACTGGAGTGTGTAGCTAGAAGTTCATGAAAATCAAATTAATTTTACATTCATTTTCTGATCAGACAACCTATTCACATAAACATTGCAAGGACTTTGGTTTTTTTAAATATATGAACCATCTCTCTCCCCTTCCCCCAAACTGACAAGGATGATATATCTCTTCCAAACAGAAGAGCAGATTTAGAGTAGCCAAGAAGAAAGTGAGTAGCTGAAGAGGCCACTTTCAGACTGGGAGGTGCAAAATAATGCAGCAAGGCAGATCGACAGATCACTGGCTTACAAAGCCATGGAGGACTTCACCGTAAGTGGATGTGAAAGAGATGATGTTTGCAGTGCTGCAGATGCTTAAGCCATTCAACAAACAAATAGTGGTAAAATCAGTCTTCTGGATATGATGAGTCTGCAGGGATATATACACATGTGCAAGAAACATCCTTCTTTTATTGGAATCAGAGAAGAGGAATCCTGAAAGTCCCCTCTTTTTGTGAGTTGGGATCACAGTCTGGAAGAAATTGAGAACAACTGCACTAGAGAGCCTGTCTCTGGCACTACTCAATCCAGCATCTTTCCTGAGTGATACAAGAGCTGATAACCCATTTATACTGCCCATAGATCACTGATAGTAGTCCAGCAGGCTGACCGATCAGCCAACCATCTGAATAATATTCAGAATGAGACAAAATAATTAGCTCCGGCTGTAGATCTTGAATGCACATCTAAGTAAAGCATATCCTCCTTTTAAAAATGTCCTCCTTCTGTCAGTGTTGTAAAGTCGCTGCTTGGCAGACCTGGTCTCCCTGGGCTTTGTATGTCTGACAGCCCTGGTATGGCCAGCTACTCTGCAATCATTCCCATTTATTAGCTGGAGGCTGACAAGTCCATTGAATTCCACTCAGCAATAAAGCATGTCTTCTGCTTCTGAGATTACTCACTTGCTTTGTTTTTGAGCAATTCTTAAATGCTTTGCTGGAGAAAACCAAACCTCTCAGCACCACCTAGGATCTGGCACTGCAAACTGGGATCCTGCAATTTTACATCCAACACCGAACACAGAGTTGCATTTAGGGTAAAAAAAGGTGATGGATATTCATACATGAGTAGGTAAACCACAGAAGATTTGAAGGAAGATGGACAGAAGTAGAGTTACAGTGTTGTAATCTTTAAAGATAACAAAGAAAACCTTCAAACCAGATGTTTTAAGAGATCTTACTCAACACAGAATTAACAGAAGGGAAATAGTCTTTGTTTCAAAAGGGACAGAACATGCTGGAACAGCCTAAGACACTGAGATGACAAATTTAGGTTAAACAGCAGAGCTTAACTATAAAATCACTTGGGCAGAAGTACAGGCTCTGAAAAGAGACAGATGAAACCACAAGATCTGCAGCTATGCAAGAGCCAGTGACATACCCGGGGACATGAACCAGGGCATGGTTCCACAAATGTAAGCAACCACTTTTCTGGATCACTCAGGTTGATGCTATACTTTTCTCTACCCATTGATAGACCAAGCTTCTTCTGTAAAAGCCAGTGGGAATTTTGCCATTGACTTCCAAGGGAGCAGCAGCCCTATGATTTGGCTGTGTACAATATCAATTTAAAAGTCTATGAATCACATCATTCTGCCCTTGGCGGCTGACAGATGAGGACAGCGGGATAGGAAAAGAGCAGCTCAAGAAAATGGAAATAATTTTATTTTTAATTTTCTTTTTAGAGGAAGATACTCAGCATAACTTGTCCCTTTTTTTCTCCTATTCTGTTACCAATAGCTGTCTGGTGTGATTAAAGTGAATTGCTAGCCTCTTATTTACTTTTCACTATCAACAGGTTTGATCCTGTGAGATTTATTCACCACAGATAAAACTCATTCCCACAAAAAAAAAGTTTTGTTGTTCAGGGGTCATTCAAGTCCTCGCTTAGCTTGATTTTGACAGTTAATCTGGGCTTTGCCTATTGGCACACCCTTGTGAATAGGGCACGGGAAACCTCTCAGAAGTACTTCTGTGAGCTCCAGTGATGCCCAATTGGAAACAGACCTCTGCCCTTTCACTGCCTCTGTGCCATGACACCCAGATGGTTTGAAACATGTCATTGTACACACGTGCCTGCATTAGACACTGTGTGGGTTGAAGTATATTACATATTAAAAAAAAAAAAACAAAACCAAACACCCTGAGACCACAACTGTGGTTACACAAAGGACCATCATATGCAGTATTTTCTAAAAGAACGTAGGAAGGACACAGAATAGTGCCAGGGAATCATGACTGAGGATCAGATGGCTTTGCTCAGCTCCAGGCTTCCTAAATGCCCAAGTACCAGTCATTAGGAAGGTGCCAATACAGGTCAGTAGACAGATGACCCTGCTGATTTCATTAACATTTAATTATGTTAAAAACAGGGGGGAGAAAAAAAACCCTAAAAACCCAAAACAACAACACTGAATGCAAAGACCAGAAGGCTACAGGAAAAGGGTAATGATTGTGCATTAGTGAGCATGGACAGGGTTGTGACTGACTGATTGGTCTGTGGAGAGGCACTCCTGTGAGCTCAGAGATGCTGCTCCACAAGCCAAGCCACCCTGCATCCCCACCAGATCTGCCCGGCTCGCCTCCAACACGCTGAGCAGTGCCATCTCAGGCAACCCCGGCTCTGACATCTCAGATACTCAAGTCACTTGAGTGTTTGGCTCACACTGATTTCAGTCAGATTTAGATACATAAAGCAAGAAGCATTTTACATTCATGTGTAAAACCGAGACATTTCCCTTTTCCCATTCCCCATAGGGTCTGTTTTGACCCTTTAGAGTACTTTCTTTGGGCATGTGCAGTATTCAGCCCAGCAAGGCTGCAGCCCCTGCAAAGGCTCCATAAACATGAAGCAAGCATATTATTAGACAAAACAGAACACACATTTTAGTTGTGCCTCAGTATTGACCTTATAATAGAACTTCCCTGAGCCTTCAGAAGCAGTCACTTGCTAGCTTCAGATAAGTACCCCAAATGACTCCAAACGTAGCTAGGGTCATTGGCAATCAGGCTAACTCAAAAGTACTGCAAAGATCTTCTCTTATGTGTTTTCCTAGAAATAATACTACTCTCTGCCTCTTTCTCCCACTAGCATCCGTATTCCCCAGCACTGTGACCTTGTCATTACATAGTAAATTAATAGAGGTATTAAGATAACTACCTCTTTCTTGTAAAAACAAAAGCATCAGAGCTGCAGTAAATCTTAATCGGACTGAAACCCACTGATCCAAAGCTGAACCAAGACAATGTGAGATAAAACACTGAGTGCAGCAATAACCAACAACCTATTTTAGAGAGAAATATTTCTTGCTTTTTCTTTGCTTTTATGAAGGCATCGATTCATGAAGGGGAGACTAAGAATTTTCTACTCCATAAATCCATTTATTCACAGGGTCTTCTTCATGTTTGAGCCATGTGTCCCCTGGTAGTCTTCCTATTTAATACCCATAATCCACGCTCTCTTTGCATAACATTCATAATCCTTTGATACTGCACGGAGCAGAGTTTAGAAGCTTTGCAAGCCAAGATATTTTTAAGTGATTTATACAGTGAAATAGAATTTCCTCTGCCCACCTGCAAAAGCTGAAGCATTTCTGTGATTATAGTTCATTTTTGAAAGTTTCCATCCATGTAGGGTTTTTTATTAAAAAAAATAAGCACATTAAAGGGATTCGTTTATATGTGTTTGCTACTTAAGTCTTCAGTGGGTCTCAGAGTGTGCCACTTGGAAGAACAAATTTGATATCATTTGAAACAGCCTGCTTGCTACATACATTTGTTTTAGCTGTAAATTGTTTTGTTACACTATTTGAACAAATAGAATATTGGGAAAGGAAATATCACACATGCAGATTTTCTCCTTTAATAACATCACTACACACACTTATTTTTATTGTAGAATTAAGAAACAATCTCTTCATTTTCATTAGCAATGTCACACTTTTAGCAGATATTAAAATCACTTCTTGAGGATCAAACTAGAGCAATTGAATGCCAGAAAAAAAAAAGAAAAGAGAGAGAAACCCATCTCATACGAAACCATTTTGATAATTTCCTCAGTCTAGACACGGAGCAACAAGATAATGGCAAACATTTTCATATCCCATTGCCTACTCCCTGAGCCAGACTGTCCCTTGTTAAGAGAAAAAAATCATCATATTAATCAAAATAGTATCTATCATAGAATATTCCATTTACAACAAAAGAAGAAATTATTATCAATGTTATAAAATTGCAGATGGTAATTTAAATGTCTGCAAGGATTGCAGGCAAAGAAGCAATGCTCAAAATTCTAAATTAAACAAACAAAAGGCCTTGTGGAAAATTAAGAGAAGTGCCTCAACATTTAAAATGAAAAGTGTGGATTAGGATGTTGAAAAAACTAGTAAGAGCAGCAACTGAGGAAGAAAAATTATTGCAGGGTATATAAACACTAGTTAGAGGAATAGCATGGCCTTCTTCCATCTTGGAAGGCCGTTATGTTACTCAAAAGGCAGCAGTAAAAGATCAGAGCATTGTTAATCAGCATGAAAGGAGAAGATCAGCCAAGAACAGCAAAAAATAAATATATTTTTAATGGCTATTAAAAATCGCAGGTCTTCTGGCCAAGCAGGGAGTCTGAGATGTCTGGTTACCTCACTCTAGCAGGAGACATGGTGATTGAATTCACCCTTTGGTGTTTACACAAAGGAGGCCAATTTCAGCAGCACCTGAGGTTTATAGCATAGACAGCACTGGGGAGCCTGGACAGCTGCTCTGGCTGCCCTCTTGGTGTTGGCTTGGTTAGACAATGTCTTCATCTCTTTGTACAGAGCAGCTGAATAACTCCAAGATGCTGTGACACTGAGCCACCATTCATAACAATAGCTTCAGTACACAAAGCCTGATTTCCACCTACATTTAACAGAGTAGGTTATATTTCTTACAATGTATAGAATTTCCTACAAAATTTCTGTGCAGCAAATACCATGCCTCCATGGTTCCAGATGGGGCTGGGCCCTTTGAGGCACTTAAACAATAGAAAACACTGGAAATTTTAACTGCTGGGAAGGCTTTCAGTAGAGTTCAGTGAATGAGGAATATGAAAAGCAACACATCAGTGTTTCACTAACTGCAAGTCTCACAGATCAATTACGTACCCACTAGAGGAGCAGGACATGGAGTCACTATGGTAAATAAAATATTATCTAAATCCTACCCTCCTGGAGGATCTCACTGCTGGAGTTTTGATATCCGCTGTGGTCATTCAGGAGCTTCCAGACACCTCTGCCACAAAGCTTCAGGCTAGACTTATACCCAAACACCATCTTGCTAAGCACTTTTGGCAGGAGGGCACACAAATGAGATCAGACTGCTAACTCAAATGGATTGAGTGTTGCTTGCTTACTACAGAGAATTGTTCTGCATGTCTCAACTTTCCCTCACTCACTTTCTAATGCAGAACTGGATCCATTTTTCACAGCAGTTTCTGAAGTGAAACAAAGTTAAAAGGCTTATTTCATAGGAGTATTCAGTAAAAGTAATGAAGTGCCTTGCACCACAGACCAGCTACCTCTGCAGTGGGACTTACTGCTGTATGTGTGACACTGTGACCAATGCGAGAGCTGATGACACCCTTCTCTAGGGAAAGTAAAGACTGAAAAATAGAAAGCTTCTAAAACATGATACTTCTGCTGAATCATATGCCAAAAATTGCCTCACCCATGGGTCATTTAATATGCAATTTCAAAGCAGATGTATTTTTCCTAATGCTATTTACAGATCTCTCAAATTATAAATTAAATTCCTTTTGTTGCTCAGACTTTTTTCCCCCTGATGAAATATAACACTGATACAAGTCTGGGTGTTATTTTAAGATGTCTCTAATATTTTTATTTTTATCTTTCACTGCTTTTTAAAGTTTCTCTGGCTCCCATTTAAACATCTGTGGAAAATACAAGTGGATTCACATTTGAATAAGAAACTTTTGTTGGTTATTTTTTCTCCTGAATGAAATCTTTCCTCCTATTTTCATGCTTTCATGGGAGGAAATCCAGTTTTCTTCTGCTGTACCTTAACTTTTTTTTTGGTTCTTTCTGAAACCTTTAAGTTATTTCTTTAATTGGTTGGGAGAAAGGAAGGATTCCTTTACTCACCTTGTGCTTTGGTCATTCATTTTTAGCAGGATCTCAAAATGACATAAATTTTATTCACAAGTACTATATTTTGATATTTTTATGCAGGTTTCAATAACTGAGATAGCTTTGGATTTCTAAAACTCCATTTTTTGTTGAAGCATTAAATTCAGAGGTAGTAACTGCATTGATCCATGTGAAATGCAGCAGAGTCCAACCAAAGTCAGTTCAAGAACGCAGCATTTAAGATGCATGGCACATTTCAGCTGGGGTTCAGGGTCTGGGTCTGAAACTGAACCAAAGCCAAGAATAATGCTCCATTTATTTCCATGGCTTTATTTCTCATTTAGATTAAAAAGGAGAAGAAAGAAAACACAGAATTGCTTTAAATCTCACAGACCGAATGTAGTCAGAACTGCAGAGTATAATCCCACAGGTTCAGGTTCAGGAAACAGAGCTTTAAATTTCAAAGAATGGAGTTTACATTTGATGGTGCACTTAAGGTGGTCTAATCTAGCACTTTACTGGATTATTTTATCCTAATTTTTACTATAAATTTAAATTGAGAGTCAAATGTTCTCTCCCAAACCAAGCAGCATGGTCACATAACTTTACAATTAGGATAAGTATTTCCAGGAACAAGGCATTTTGGCAATTTCTATCAATCAGATACCATATAGGCTACAAGAATATAGTACATATAATATTGCTTTAATTCATAGCACCAGCAACAGACTACTCTTTGACAATTATCATTTCAGTTCTGTTTTGGTTAATTCGCAAATCTAGGCCTTTTCAAAGCTACAAAATTCACAGCATGAGATCAGAAATCCTTTGGAAGCAGACTTTACCATGAGTTTTCTAGGGCTTCCTGAACTATGATCACATCCAGAATAGTGGGAAAAAAAAAAAAAATAGAAGTGCTTCAGCATCATACTGCTTTATTCGGCTTCA
>WEIT01017336.1:0-80229 GCA_013389985.1 Dryoscopus gambensis | reverse complement strand
GGTTTGCCTGTCTGTGGTCTGTGTCACCTCAGTCCAGTGCTTGATAAAAGTCAGTATCTTATCTGTACTGTAAAAAATGACTTACTGCAAAATCTTATCACTAATCTGTCTGCTTGGGCTCCTGTCATCCTCCTCTGCAGGACAAAGGCAATGATTTTCACATTCACCTGGAACTCTGAAAAGCATCTGTAGGACAAAACCTGTTTGAATAGAGAGAAATTTGTGCATCCTGACAATATAAGGCTGAAAAAAAATTGCCTGGTGGAGGTGGTGAGAGAAAAATTGATCTTTTGCTCATTCTTTTCCTCTTTGTTTTTTTCTTCAAAAGACTAAATGCACAAAGAGAAGCACACACACAACCAGACTAATCCTGCAGACTCCAAAAGATAACAGACTTCTGGGGAATCCTGTTTGAGATAGGAATACATGGGGAACTCCCATGTGCTTTTGATAGCAGCACATTTCTTCTTCCTCAGGTTTCTTTACTTACTATGATCTGAAAACAGAGACGAGACTTCAAGATTTTTCACTTCATGAACATTGTAGGAAAAATTAAAAATGTGGTCAATCCTCAGGGAAAATAAACCTTTACCTTCTTGCTGTTTAAAAGACTTTCACCTAATTTATTCTGATTGCCTGACTCTTATAAATTAAGGACCAGATCTATAACATCTAATAAATTAGTGCAGCACTGCTAACCAGGGCAAGTTAATTTATAGGAGTCCAGATCTGAATGCTCTGTTGCCTTTGGGTATGTCTTCTGCAGTAAGTGATTTCCCCAAGCTGTTTTAATCACTTTAGAGTGTTAAGATATTTTGCACTCTATTAATGAGATTAGCTTTATTACGTTTTCTGAAGTTTCAAAAGATGATGTAATTTTAAATCATTAAAGCAATAAAATTGAGGAGAGTTTTTTATTAAAAAAAAGAGGGAAAAAAAACCCCCAAGCCCTAACAAGTTTGCCAGCATTATAAACTGAAAAAGAAGCAGTCAGAACTGGCAAAATATTCAACATGGATAAGGCAGGTTATGACTGGGAAATATGGAAAAATTATTTGTCCAACTGCATAATGACTTAATAAAAATACATACTTTACACAGTTCAGGCTACTGTGCCACCATTTATACTTGTAAAAACAATCTCCTTTTATCTCTCCAGGCTGTGGAACATCTGGTAAGCAGCTTCCACTCTGCATTCTTTGTTGCCCACTAAAACTTTAGGGTTTGAGGAAAACCCATTACCCAACTTGCCCCTAAAAAGTAAATATTTTAAGAGATCCACCAAAATGTCTGAGGATAATTCACTTATTTATGGACATGCTATTAACTTTATAGTTCAAGCCAGTTCTGCCTCAAAGCTTCTGCTTCTGCTGGTGGGAAACCTGTTTTTCATGGCAGATGAATAGGAGGGAGGATAGCCCTTCTCAAAAGGAAAGCTTTTAACAAATTTTGAGAACTGAGCTGTGCAGTGCAACTCAATCAAATGTAGTAAGCAGACCTAAAGACTGGGCTTCTTGAAAATATTTCCATCATGACTGTCTTTGGAGGGGAATATTCTCACAACTGTTTTCTTTCTAACTTTATTTTTTTAATCTCTCTCATTAAAAAGCTCAACACCCAAACTCTTAAACTTTTTCTCTCTGACCTGCCACATCAGTGTCCCTCAGGACAGTCTTGCTCTTCCTCATTTCCCTCATCTTGTGGTGCTTCCTTCAGTTTCTCTCTGGTCATACCTATGGATGACAGAAAGAGAGTTATGGGGCAGCCATGGAGCTGGGCTGGGAGGTCAGATTCAGAGGGTCTCCTTTGGAGCTTTGCCTGATCTTGTTTAAAAGTGGAGGATATGGGAGTGGAAAAATAGTATGCTCAACCTACAGATTTAGTGCAGCTACAAACCTCCCAGTATTTTTACATTCCCTTTGCCCAGAGTAGCAAGTTTTGAAACAGCAATATTTTGACATGGTTCAATATTTGCTCAACTTATTCCCAGCTCAGAAAGGGTAACTGGATGCCATGAGATGGCAGGAGGCAGAAATATCTCTGGAGCAACTTTTCCTTCCAGGCATGCTTCTGAGTCTGTCACTGGGGCTCAGTTCTTTACCATGCTCAGCAGGATCTAAGCCCAGGGACCTGCTGGGGGCTTAAGCAGTACAACATTCACCACTGCCTCTGCCCAGCACTTCCAGAGGAGCCATACCAAGGCCATATGAGAGATCTCATGGGCTTTGAGCCTTTTCACTCCACAGACTTCTAGGTCTGGCTCTGGTTTCACACCAGAGCAAATGTCCAGTGGTAGCCTGACGAAAAGCTGTACAGGGACAGTTGCTCTGACAGGAAAATGCCTGAGTTTCAAACAGTTTTGTTTTAAGAGTCTGGGCAGGATAGGTCAAGTAATGGCATGGTCCTAAGAATGAAAGGCATTGGAGTTACATCATTTCTAGACATTGCAAAAAAGACACTGGAGCATGAATCTGAAAAGGTTTGCTTCGAATTAGCATTGAAAACATATGTACAGGTTCTCCACTGAGCTCTTAAGGCTCATACAATTTGTTATGCTGGCACTTCCCGCCCCTGGCTTTGTTTAAACCTACCCAGATGTGCAGTATTACAGAGGCCCAGACATAAGGCATGCCCATTTACTGCTCTGCCCCAGCCCAGCAGACTGTCCAACAGGTGGGACTGCTGAAGAGCATGTATGCTGGTGGTACCAAATGAAGACTAGGAGGGAGATGCTCTGGGACAACAGGAAAATACAAGGCAGGAGAAGGGAAACAAGTTTTACTTGTTTTAATAACTAACTGGTGGGATTCTCTGGAGGGAGCCCATGATGCCAAAGAGAAGGTAAAACTGTCTGCCGTGGCCTCCCTGCTTCTCCTAACTCCCATCTCCATTGCCATTTCCTTCCTGACTTTGAAGAGCAGAAAGGAAGAGGATCCCTCTCTTGTTCTTATGAAACAAAATTCTCCCTTTCCCTCCTGCCCTGTGCTTTGGATGAAAAGAAATGATGAACACACAACCACCCCTCCCCTGGGGCTCCCGGGCAGGGTAAGGAGGCACCGCTGGCACAGGTTTCCTTGTTTAACTTACAGGATCGCATTTATGTCTTTAGCTTTTAGCCTGTTTCTTTTTAAGAGAATATACTGGATAAAAGTCATTCCTTAAGGCAAAAAAAGACATTTGGCTTTGAGTTTCATTCAACTTATTAGTCCAAGCTGCTTGTGGTGCAATTGTAATTGTGCCAGCTATCTGGTTAAATGTCCAGCTTGCTCCAGTTCTGTGAGTGTTTCTCCTCAGAGTAGCTTGTAGCTGTACAGAAAAGAGTACAGATCGTAGCACTTGGAGGAGACAAGGAAAACTATTACTGTTAAGTTCACAGGTTTCAATATTTAAAGGGTAGGGTGGTTTTAATCTGCATGTGCTGCTCTTAAAATGTTCTCTTTTGAGATTATTACTTCGAAATTACCTACTGGAATGCAAACATGGAAAAAAAAAAAAAAGAAACATTCAGCGGAGAATGTCAGCAACAGCAAAACACTAACAGAGGAGTAACAATTTACCTGTAAGAAATTATCAGAAAATGGGTTCCAGCTGAATAAATTAAGTGAAGAATTTTCTTAAGTTTAACCTGCAACACTCTTACAGACCTAGGAAAAAGGATTAGCATAGCTAATCTGTTAGCATAGCTACTGAGAAAACAATAAGTCCTGGACAGGGGAGCTGGGACACTCTGCCTCCTTCAGGAACCAGGGTGGAGCTCTTGGCAGCACTTATCTCCCTTCCCAGATCTCCAGGAGACCTCTTTGTAAATGCTGATGGTGGTTTCCAGGCACCTCTTTATTTGCAGACCCCCCTAAAACATTACAGTGGAGAGGCAGAGTACATGGTACTGCCTTACATCCTATTGCCACTGGGCTGGTTTTCCTTACCTGCCATTTACTGGCCTTTTTAAGGCAGTCCACAGGCAGCCCAGAGGTGGAAGAACACTGCCCTTTGGCCCTTTCTTGTGGCAGCCAGGGAAGACTGAGACAGTGGCAAAGCTGAGAAAGTATACATCCATCACAAGAAAAATTCCAGGATGGGCAAAGGTTTACAGAGGATCCTTAAAGAACTTGCTTAGGACTGCCCTAGGAGCTTAGGAAGGTCAGCAACATGGTAGAGTCTATCAGAAATGCCAGAAGATGCTATACAGGGAGCCCTGTTTCCTCTGGTATAAGACTTATACGAGATCAGACAGCGAAATAAATTGTTCAATAATGAAAGCTGCTCTCTTATCATGACAGGGACATGGCCGATTCTGCTCTCCTTCAGCCTCTCTTGAAACAGAGGAGATTTCATGAACTGCAAATACATGGAATAGTAAAGTACCCAGAAAATACAAGTGAGAAAGGGTACATTTCCCTGGAATTCAATGAAGGTTAATTCACTGTTTTCAAAGAAAGCAGTAACAGCCCTCTTCAAAGCAGAAGTATCTCATCAAATGCCCACAAGGACAGAGAGAGGGCTTTGTGATTTCAGGATCAGGCCCTTTGGGAATGAATAAAATAGAAGGTTGTGTTATTCTGATAACATTCTTCTGTACATTTCAGTCTCCATTATGCTCTGGATACAAAATATTTAATTTAATTAGGGATAGAATAAGAAGGCCGTGTTATGGTTTTGGTTTTGAAGAACTACATTAGTCAGGTTGTGATTTGCACAACCCAAATTGGGGATGGTTTAAATCCAGATTCCATTTTTAGCCAAACCACCCAAGTCCAGAGGGGATAGAAAGCCCAGATAAAAGGGTTTGAGTTTAGTCTCATGTCTATAATGGTCAAACTGGAGTGGTTTGGGCTTAAATGTCGCAAAACCTCATCACTCAGGTTTTGGTTCTGCAAAAACAAAAACAACCTGGAGTTGGTTTGGATGCCATTCCATTTTATCTGAATCACTAGATATGGAGGAGGGGGTGGGGTTGGTTATGCCCCATCTCCAGCTTTACCAGCAGCTTTAACAGCACTGTTTCAAATTTTCCTGTGACATTTCAAGAGACAGAGGAAACCAGCCAAAAAAAACCACCAAAAAAACCACCACCACCACCATCACAACAACAACAAAAAAACCAGTTTAGGACTTAGTTTTTTGAGATGCTAAGAAATTGTGCAAGGTATCAGGCTAACACAGCTGCTGGCACCTTTGGAAAATATTTAAAGAACAGAGCATTTTGCCAGCGGCACTTTACAAGTCAGGCCCTTGACTGCCAGAGTTGTCACCATGACCCTGAAGTTTGACAGCCAAGGATCTGCTCCGCTGAGCCAAATTTCACTGCTGTAACCAATCATATAGGCCCCATTCATAAAGTCAGTCAGCTTGGATAGAAGTAATTAGAGCTATAAAATGTTAGAGCTTTAGGAATTCAGAGGGCATTTGAAATTGAGACACCATATTCTCTGAGCCGAAAGGTTAACACTGTCCAGTACAGGACACGTGTTGGGAATGATTAGAAAAAGAACATCTGATTCACAGTTATGAAACAACTCATTTAAACAATGCTATTCATAGAGTAATTCAATAATTCTTATTATTCTTTCTTCTACTTCCTCTGGCTCTGTATTGATTTTACTCAAATGCAAGTTCATCTTTAAAGTAAGCTGCTAACATTTTCAGAAATCATTCCTAGTTGTGTCCTCTAGAAACAATTTCCCTCTTTTTTGATTGCTCTATTTACAGAAATGAAAAAAATAATATATTTATATAAGTTTATATTTATACATCATCAATTTTATTAAGAATCAGACCCAAGTAGTTAAATTTAGGTATTCTTTTTATTTGGACCAGAAAAAATGTCAATACAAAGTTCATTGAAGATACCTCCTTTGCTTAAATCAATGTTGGGTCAGTTCTGTAATCAATAATTGCATGTCAGTATGGTGCTATCAAGCTACCAAGTAAATAGTGAGAATATATTAATTAAAGGTAAATCATTTCTGTCATCGTCTTCCTATCGTCTGATCACTAGATCCCTCTTCTTATACTGCTGCATCCAAACTCTTCTTTCACACTCAAGTCCTGCATATTAATTTTCCCAGAATGACTGCTTCTTCTCCAGATTCTGAGACTGGATGATGATTACAGAGGCTATCTGGTAGAGTTGGGCCAGCAGAGACATCTACTCTCCAGTTTCCTGACCAACCTCCTCAGTACACCCATATTTCCAAAATGCCCGAGTCCGTAAAGGACCACTCTGGAAGACAAGGTGGATTGGAGGCACATGTGTTCATTGTCAATATTACTCATTCTTGGTCATAGTGACTATATAATACATTAATCAATCTTATTGTAGCTTGCCTTATCCATTTTCTGAATACTTTCAGTGTCTCTTGTTTATGCATTCTTTTTTCTTTCTTTTGTTTTTTTCTTTCCCCTCATTTTTTCCACTTTCTTAACTAACTTCAGACTACACCCTTTTCCCTCCATCTCTTACCACAACTCCTCTATACCCTTCTTTCTCCTTATACCTCTACCCTTAATATCAAATGCCTATCTTAACCCATTCACCTGGACCCCTGACCATTATATTGTTGTACTATAATGACAGCAAATTGCTCTAAGGAGTTGCATGTTCCCTCACACAGAACCCGGGGATTATTTTGTAGCTTCTGTAATTGTTTCACACACTGCATTCATCCCAGAAAATTTTGATACCTGTGAGAAGGAAGATGCTCCTTTGTAATTCCTAAAGCAGACCTGATGTTTACATATCCTGGCATAACTGACTGACACAGCATGAATTAAAACCTGGATTTTTTCCGATTTCCTACCTCAACCTCATTCAGACTTTCAGTAGCACTCTGGACTCAGTATTGAGCAGACTCAGAAAAAAACAAAAACAGAAACAAAAAAGGAGACAAAAAGAAAGAGCTTCCTTTTGCAGATAGCAAAATTTTTTTTAAATAAAAAAAAAGTTAAAAAGGCAAAAAAAAGCTTTGAGATGGAGGGTTCTCAGTTTGGCAAATTTTGTCAGAAAGGGCTGTGGGTGTGAGTTTTTTCTGCCTTTCACAAAGGAAATGAAATGCAAACAAGTCTCCTTTATAACTCATTTGAGACTTTTTAAACATTGAGAACTCAAGAATTTCATTACTAACATTCCCATGGCAACTGTAACTTGTCCATACTGCACATGTATATGGCACCATAAAAAACCAACACTCCAGACAGTAATAGAAAATTTCTGAACAATGCTTTTGTACTGTGGCAGTTATTGCAGAAATTAAAAAGCTGATTTCCATCATATATGTTGTATCAAAATGTCAGCCAGAAGGCTGAAGCAACATTGGATAATTTTCTCTTAAGCATTAAGGTACTCTCTTAACTTCCTGGAAGAAGTTCCCTTCACTTTGGCATCTTCCTTGAACTTTCTCCACCTTCAGCCATGAACCCTCTCCACCTTCACCCATCTTCACACTGCCCTTCGCTGTGTCCACTACCATGAAGTGAGAACAGCTGCAGATTTTTTGCATGCATGGGAGAATGCAAAAGGCTGGCAGCACATATGCTGGGGTTCATCACTGACCCTGTTTCACAGGAACACAGGAACAGGCCATAACAGAGACATCATTAGTCACACTGGCCAACTCTTTGGCCCTACCTGCAGATTTGAGGTGTTAGAATCCTTCTACAACTTGAAATGCAAAGCGTTCCCCAGTCTATGGGTTGAACTCCTCGCTGTTATGCACAAATTCAATATTCAGGGCAGTTAATAACAGTGGAAACAGAGCTTTGATTTTTTTTCACATGGCCTCAAGATTATGCTTAACCATCAGGCAGGAAGTTTTGTTCAGTGCATCCACAATCAAAAAAATTCTAATAAACCTTCTGTGAGATCTATAGTGTATTGTGAGCAAGTCATTGTGATACTGTCTTCAAATGGAAAGACGAAAATATGGGAGACTCCTGCTTAGGCTGTGGTTTTGGCAGTTGTGGGACTGTCGCTGGCTTGAAGCATGGTACGTGACGGGCACAAAGAGGTATTCGGAGGAACAAGGGGAAGGTATATTTCATATACCATTTGACCTTCCATAATCAAATTTGTTAATAATAACCAGTAAATAGCTGAGTGGTAATGAAATGATACAGAACATATTCTGTGGAAATTTCTAGACAGCACCAAGACTCTCATGCTGAGGTCTGTAAAATGCCACCCCTTTAAGAAGGAAAGAAGCCATTTGAAAAGCAGCCTTCCCATCCTCCCGTTGGTCAGATGCAGCAGATGGATTCAGTTATGGCAAAATCAATGGAATGAAGAAAGGAATTAAAAGTAATCAGGTAGCTGAGCACTAATACATCCAAGCAGTAGAGTCAAGGCTGCAAAGCAGGACGTATTGCCAGTGACCGGGGGCTGAACAGAGAGAGGGAGAGGGAGAAGAAGGAAAGGAATTTTGGGGAAGGAAACAGCAAAGCAGAGCTAGAGGCAGACTCCCAGTGTTGGAGTTTCCCCAAGCACCCCTGTTTAATGACACTGCACAGGAAAAGTGTAGCTACTCTTACTGGGGAGCAAGCTTAGCTGGCCTTGGCCAGAAAGCGTGGTTAGGTGGACTCCCTCAGCAAACTCTGAGTGGTGCTGGGCAGGCAGGAGACCTTGGCTCTGAAGGTACATCTACACACAGAGACCTAACAGGGATGTCGAGATAAGTTTGAGAAAGGCAAGTCCACTGAAGCCAAATAAGGATTGTAAGCAGTGAAGATTAAAAGATAAGTAATAGGCTAGTCTGATTTTTTAATCAGATTAAATAAATTCAAGCTCCATGAACTTGGTGAATCTTACATATAAATATTTATGCATGTGTGTGTATGTATGTACATATATTATATATATGGTACATTATGACACATATGGTGAGGAAGGTCAGAACAAATTATCATGATGCTTTCAGCTGGCCTTACACTTTATGAATCTCTGAATGTATGAATTCATATTTGAAAGCACTGCCCTCTCTCATGCCCTGCAAGATACGCTGTGGCTCCAGCAGCACTCCAGTAGGAGTCACACAAGGAGAAGCCAAGTAGGAGGCACACAAGGAAAGTCACAATCACCCAAGCAGTGGGGTTATTGAAATAACTTTTTATGCTAACATTTAAGAAAAATCTGAAACATTTCCCAGGATGTTTTCCATGTGTGAAAAAATAGCTGCAAGATCCAGGTCTCAGCATGGGGATGAGTATCCAGGCCTGCCTGGGAAGGTTCTGCTCTGCAGCTGGTCATTTTGCACTGCTTATGACACTGCCTCCACGCAGTTTTGTCAGCACAGTGCTGCTTCCTGACTAGTGCACTCCATGACTCTCATCTGCTGTCAGTGCGTCATGGAGAGGGGATGTTGTTTATATACAAACGTGCACGTGTGACACAGAGCTCCCTGGAGCTCCATGCATTATAACCTCTGCTTTGACCTTTTCCCTTTGCTGGCTTTGATCAGACTGCAAGATTTTTGCTAAGGCCTTGCTGTCTACCCAAAGTAGTCAGGCAGCATGATAAGGATAAAGAATTGCAATGCTAGTTGAAAAAACAAACAAACAAGAAAGAAAACAAACCAAAACCGTCTCTAAAATTTAAATTTTCCAGCCACATGATTCTATTTTGGCTTCCGTTTGCAGCATTTAATGATAACCGCACTGGTGGCTGAACTTGAAGAGCCTTGCTGCAAATCTAAACCCCTCTCTAACTTTGCTGTGCTCTTCCAGATAACCTCATGACCCCCTTTTCTCTCCTTCGTATTTCCCCCCATAGATCACTGCATTTGCAAACGTAAGATTTGAAATCATAAACACTGAATTTTTTTGTCTGCCTGCCATGGAAATGCTGCAGCCACTCCATCTGTGTGCACATTCATCTGCTGCCTTTCCACTCTGCTCAGGCCACCTCTGGAGCTGCAGGCTGGCTGTCCTCCAGGCTGGCTGGGGTGCCCGTGTCCTGTGGAGGGAAAGGGTGCCCTTAGCACAGCTGGGAGAGCACACACGTGGGCAGGAACCCAGAGGTGTCACGCTTCCAGAAGGGGTTCCAGTCAGGGCTGGTGCCTGCTCAGCCATGGGATACAAACCCCAGTGAGTTAGGCTCCTTCATTCCAGCCCATGGAGAGCCAGTTGTTTTTAAAGGGAATGATGTAGATCCCAGTGCCACATGGAGTGGCTGTGGCCCCACCTGGGCTCGTTTGGGGTGTCAGTAGGGACATGGTTGCTCTTCACAAATGGGTCTCAGAATGACCCAAATGCAGAAGAGGGCAGCAGGAAAGCTTGTGTGTCCCCCCTCCCCCAGAACCCCTGTTCTACCAGAAAAATGCTTTGGCAAGACAGAGGAAGCTTGTAATTTTTGTTGGCTTGTATTTTTGTTGCATTTGAGAGACCTGGGCAGAATTTAGTTATGCTCATCACAGAAGGTAGAGTGAAAAAAAAAAATGAAAATTCCTGCCCCATATATCCCTCTGTCACTTCTCTAGGAGGTGCGTAGGTTTTCTGATGTGCTGTCTTCCTTTGTGTTGCTGGGGGTTTTGCACAATAACATGCTCAAAAGCCTCCAAAGGTCCACTTAAATAGAAATAGCAAATTAGATCTACCCAGACACAGCTGTCTTTATGCTTTCAAATAAATTTGCAGTTAGAAACTGAATTTGAAGACATGCAGTTATCTTTAGATTTTACATTGCACATCTGAAAAAACAGTGACTGCCTACCTTTCTACAAATGGTCTTGAGTTTATTTCTGAAGTTATCATACATTGAAAATGAAGAATGAAGGAGAAAAAGTGCAAGAAAAGATCTCACTGATACTTCACTATGTGCTCTGCAGTGGTCACTCCACCAGCCAAGAGGACTAGCTTTCAGTTAAGGACTGTGACCTGTAAAGGGTTACATCACTGAGAGGGATATTTCCTCTGGGCTAAAATCTTGGCAGGAGAGGTCTTACAGCTCACACTTAAAAACAATAGCTCTGAGAAGGGCAGGTGCCAGACGCTGTGGGTTTTTAAAATCTCTGTTATATTCCTAACACTTGCGCAATGACCATATCCTGAAAGGGGTGGGTTTTCTGTCTTTCTAAGATCTGATTGATTTAGATTAGAATAGTTATTTGGTTTTCAAGAAAGAGTTATTGTTCCCATGTGCAGCAATTTTTATATGGCCAACAAAGCTGTGTGATGTTTCTAGCATATGGTGTGAGTGCCTTTAATGGTTGGACTTGGTGATCTTAAAGGCCCTTTCCAACCTAACGATTCTATGATTTACTTGACAGCTCACTTTATATTTAATCCAGAAGCTTGGGTTAGAAGTGGGAAAACACAAGCAGAGATTAGAAACTCTTTAGCTCTCACCTGGCTCTTCTCACTGACTCCCTGTGTGGCTTTGGATGCTGAACTAGAGCAATTTTTTAAAACAGCCTCTGAGCAGGAGTGCTGAGCTTCTGGCTAGTGTGAGACACTGTAGGCCTTCTCTTTATATTGCTGTAAAAAATCTTTTTTTTTTTTCTCCTGAAGTGTTCACCTAATAACTTAATTAAAAGTTACTGGCCCTAAATGTCTGTATCAGTTTCCCCATTTCAGAATGCAGTATGCTAATATGAATCTGCTTCATCAACAAGGACTGAAAATCGACTATGTAAAATCTAAACAAAGCTTTGAGCTTCTCTTTGAATCAGTTCCAACTCAGTCTCTATTATTTCAATACAGAATTAAAGTCAGGTTGAATCAGGATGTACATGTGCTGTATAGACAGCATAGGGAGGCCTTCCTTGGCTGGAAATCCGTAATGGTCTGATCTCAGCCCAGTTCTAATGGCAATTGATTGAAGTGTTTACTGCAAGTCCAACAAGTCCCAGCTGCAAGACTCCTTACACAAATGTGGAGGTTGGCTGTTGCCACTTATGCCAAGCAGCCTTCATACTGGATTTCTGGACAGCTGGCAGACTGGGAGTTCAATATCCAGTCAAACAAAGTGGCAAGGCAGTAGGGAATTGCTAAAATCTGTGATCTACCACCAAATCTTACAGAGCCAGCAGGGGTTTAATAAGCCCTGATTGTATCTGCAAAAGAAAATTCTTCCAGCATAAGCTGTCTCTGAAAAAAGCCACATTCTGGCGATTGCTTCAGATGACTTCACTCGCACGGGTCACAGGCATTCACTTTTTTTCAACCACTGTTGCTCTGCTGTGTCTGCATAAAATGGTGGGGTTATGAAAGGGCTCCCCAGCTTCCTTACAGGAAAGTGAGAAGTGTCCAGAATGAGAGTGATTCCAAAAACAAGTGTCATGAAAACAATTTGCAATTCACAGGTGACCAACCACATGGAAACATTTGCTCTGCTCTAGTCTCCCAAGCACTCCCCAAGGACTTCTCCTCTGGGTTCTCACCCATCAGTGCTAAGATAAGGAATGTTTTGTTTTGTTTCCAGCATTGTCATCCAAGCAGGTGGTGCAGGGGGAAGTTTCTGGGGCTGAGGTCTCCTTAAAAATCGTTGTGCTGGGTGCTGCCCCTTGACTGGGATTATCAGTGGGCCCGTGAAGAATGAAATTCATCCCCCTCATCTGCATCATCACACAAATTATACACTTTCTATAAGGAAGATTTTAAAGTAAATTAAAGCAGTAAATCTCCATATAAGGACAATCAGTCGTATAACATAGCATAAGGGCCAATCCCACACTGGCCACCTGATGACAAGCTGCTCCTTTGGCAAGTACTGTCTTTTTACAGGCTGTCAACTGTTGTATGCCTAAAATTGCTAGGGTCTCAACTCCAGGGTTAAGGAGACATGGGTTCTTCCCAAGCAATTGCCAGTTTCTGAGCACAGTTTTCAAAGTACCTTTGTTAATAAGCCCTGGTGATTTTGAGTGGTACTTAGAGATCCAGTACATGGTCAGGTCACTCAGACTTGGCCAGCCAGGAGTTGCCAGAGGTTGTGCATAAGCTGAATGGCAGTGAACGTCTGGGTGCACACAACCACAATGTAGTTTGACCTAATTTAAACCTCTCATGCTATGAGGTAAATTCAGAGCTGCCACAGACTGAAAGCAGGCACACAGGGAGATATGGCAGCTTCGCAGGCACGTGGCAACCTGCTATGCTGCAGGGGTTGTGTGCTTGATTGGCCTCTTAGGTTCCCAAATCCCTTTCCAAAATGGAACATAAGCACATCAAAAGTTACACAAATTTACATGTATGTTGGCAGCCTAAACTCAGCTTTGTGAGTGCCACACAACTTTGGAGGCACTTTTAGAGATGGCTGCTACCAATAATCATAACACTTGGAGAAAAAGGGGAAAAAAAGGCTTTCAAAAATAAAAAGTAACTCTATAGAGTTTTTCCTTCCTTGCAACTGAAGGAACTATGGGATCTTGCAACTTACAGTTTCTCTCAAATAGTCACAGTGAGGAGATGATAGTGGAAAAACCGAATTACTGTGTACTTAACTTTATTTTCAGAGAGGTTTCTAATGAACTTATCATGTAATTTTCATAACAGAGTGTGTAATTATTCCTCTTTTCTATTGAATGGTAGCCTCAGGTCTATTGCTAAACCACATGCTACAATAAAGCTGTTGTTTTGTTTGAATTTAATTCATTGACTTAACAAAAGGACACCCTGGCAGAGCTTGTTTGAAGTGGAAAATTGGCTACATCCCATGAAGCTCAAAGAAAATACAATTTATTATACAGTCTTTTCAATGCCTTCATAAGTGTTGTCCATGTTCTGGAAAATGGTGTCAGTAAATCAGCACTAATTGTTGTTTGAAGGTCAGGCGAAAGGTTTTGTTTTTCTTGTAGTTGGCTTCTGTAGGTGAAGAGATATTTGGCTTCATGGCTAGACATTCTTGGAATTAATTTTCCACCAATTCTTATGCTACTGAATGTAAAATATTTCTGCCTTTGAATCTGTCACATCATTCTGAGGAACTAAATCTAATTGCCACCTCTTTGATAAATTTCTTTTAGCATTTCTGTGGCTTTTTAATTTTTGTCTGTATTCTTTCCTTTTCTGCCCTCGGCACTTCTTTTTCCTTTTTTTTTTTTTTTTCCTGGCTCCAAAGACCCTTCTGAATCTAAGAGCCTTGTTAAGAGCCAAGCTAAAAACAAAAAATTGCAAGTGAAGTTTCACCACTGTGTGCTGACTTCCTTATTACAGTTGAAAAGGGTCTCACCTGCCCCTCAGGACTGAGAGGGGGAGTGTGGGTGGCTGGGTGCAGATGCGGCCACAGGAATTTCCATCACAGGTGTAACAGACTGTGTGAAAGAGATGTATGTACTGCAGACAGACAGGTATGGACAGGGGCTGATGAGAAGGGTACAGAGAGCAGCCCTGCAAAGCTCACTGGCTGAGGGTTTCCAGGCTCTAGCTATGGGCACTGTGAGTGCTGCAGGAAGTGCAAGAGGCCATGATGGGAGTCTAGCAGACCAAGGGACCTGGAGTCTGGATGCCTGAAAACAAGCTAAAGGTAATTACAAGGATGCAACTCTTCTGTGATCTCATACAAGGAGCCGCTGGAGGGAAATGCTGTTGTATAGGACTTTAGCACATTTTCTCTTCTATCACATGGGTTCAGTCATCATATACCACTTGGCACCAGTCCCAGGAGACTGGCTGCACCAGTGTGCATCAAGCTCTGGCTATGCAGCCCACTTCTTTGCTCCCTGTGATGTGTCAAGGTGTCATCACTCCCAGCACAGTATGAATGGCAGTGTCCTTTCTGCTACAGCCACCAAGGCTCATCTCACCTACCACTCATGGGCTCCATCTTAGGCCCTGGGCTCTTCAACATATTCATTAACAACCTGGATGCAAGACTGGAAGGGATACTAAGCAAGTTTGCCAACAATGCTAAACTGGAAGGAGCTGTTGAGTCCCTCCAAGGAAGAGAGGCCCTGCAGGGAGACAAATTGGAGTTTAACAAAGACAAGTGCCAGGTCCTGCACCTGGCATGGGGCAACCCTGAATGTACATACAGACTGGGGAATGCGATGTTAGAGAGCAGCCCCACAGAAAGGGACCTGGGGGTCCTGGTCAATAGAAAGTTGAACACGAGTCAGCAGTGCCCTGGCAGCCAGGAGGGCCAAGCGTGTCCTGGGGTGCATCAGGCACAGCATCGCCAGCTGGGCAAGGGAGGGGATTGTCCCACTCTGCTCTGCACTGGTCAGGTGGCCTGACCTCGAGTGCTGGGGGCAGTTTTGGGCACCACAATATAAAAAAGAGATTAAGGATTAGAGAGTGTCCAAAGCAGGGCAACAAAGATGGTAAAGGGCTTTGAGGGGAAGCCATATGAGGAGCAGCTGAGGACACTTGGTGTGCTCAGCCTGGAGAAGAGGAGATTGAGGGGAGACCTCACTGCAGTTACAACTTCCTCCTGAGGGGAAGAGGAGGGGCAGACACTGATCTCTTCTCTGGGGTAACCAGTGACATGACCCAAGGGAATGGCCTGGAGTTGTGTCAGGGGAGGTTTAAGATGGATATCAGGAAAAGGTTATTCACCCAGAGGGTGGTTGGGCACTGGAACAGGCTACCCAGGGAAGAGGTCCCAGCACCAGCCTGACAGAGTTCAAGAAGTGTTTGGGCAATATTCTGAGGGAGGCACATGGTATGACTCTTGGGGTTGGCCTGTGCAGGGCCTGGGAGTTGGACTTCAAGGATCCTTGTGAGTCCCTTCCAACTCAGGATATTCTATGATTCCATGAAAATAACAAGGACCACACAGCAGACTAGGAGCAGACTATTTCAGAACAGAACTGAATTTTGGACAGGAGTGTTTGGATATGTTAGATGAAAAAGAAAATCTGGGTTCAATCTTCTAAGGAAGGAAATGAAATCTTTGCACAACAGAAAAAAAACCTAAAATGAGAGAAAAGAAGAAGATCAAGAATACGAGAAATGAGTGAGGGCACTTTGGCATGGCCGTCTATAAATCTCTCTCATCTCCCGCTCTGCTACAATCAGACCCCATTTTAGCTAGTGCTCTCCTTCCTTGTGCTGCCTCTTCCCACAGGCAGCTCATGGAATCATGGTGTTGCCCCTGCCCATGACTTTGAGGAGTGAGCCTGGCCTTTAACAGCAGCTGAGGTGAAGGGGTAGGAGGGAAGAACTGCATGAAAGATGTGAAGAATTGTTCTGCTCTGTTTGGATGGGAGAGCTTTGTACCCTACTGAGATGTAGAAAAACAAGTGGAAATTGTAGACATAAGTTTTGAATAAATAAAATAAATATTAAAAAAAAGCAAACACCAGCTCTGCAGTTCTAAGGACAAAATAATATTTGATTAAAAGACAAAACATGTATGGGGCAACTTTTTCATTTCCTGTTCATGATGAAGGTATTACTGACATTATTTAAGCTGTGTTGAAGACATATAACAAGAGTCTAAGCAGATATAAATGTTCTTTTGGAATGTTATTTATAGTTCCTTGGTACCCAATGCCAAACATTAATAAGGTTTATGAGAAACCAGTGGAGACTGTATATTGTTAGACTTCTAATTTAAATCATGTTGCTGACTCCATTTGTTTCCTACACGTTGATCTGGCATTCAGATAAATCTGATAAAATTCTCCAAGTTGGAGAGAGATTTGTTTTCTGTCAGTGGGAATCTAACTATTAGAGAGACAAGTTGTGAGGTTATTGGGAACAAAGCCACAGGCAGTAATATACCACACTTGAATACTTCTTTATTATTTATTTGAATGTTACAGTATTTGATAAATTGCTTATGCAGCCATTTAACTGACTCTTCTGGAAAGTGTTTATTTGCAGTCACCTCAATGTCAGCAGTGAAATGAGCTGGGACTGAAATTTCATTAAGAAAGTCATATTTCATTATTATGGCCCCAGCAATCATCACCCTGTGTACATTAAGTCCAAAACCTATTGAATGTTATAATAATAATAATACTACAGCTATGGCAAAAAATGGGCGTGAGCCAGACAGGATATTCACTATTAATGCACTGGCCATACCAGCAGCCTGGGCTCTTGTGGGACAAATAGCTCAAAGAGCTCTGTGGGTCTTAAGCTTTGAATTTCCTTTGATTTGCCCATTTCAATTTGCAGCCTTAATTTCCTTTAGTGCAAAGAAAAGCTCGAGGTACCTGCTCTGTGTCAAAATGAGCCCTGCTGCTGTAAAACCTGAAGGAGAAGGCCAAAAAAGGAGGGATAAATTACAAGGATCTTTCCTGGGACATCTCCTCTGAACACTTCTCTCAGAACAGAAGGTGGTTTCCCTCCTGTGAGGAGCGAGGTGACAGAAAGAGGTCAGTCCCCTGTCCCCTGGACAGCCACAGGGTGTGGACCAGGGGCTGGTGCTCCACGGCTTTGAAATGCCCACCATCTTATTTCCACTTTTAGAGCAGCTAAATTCAGCCTTTTTCCTTACTCCTCTGTAAATGTGTGTCTACAAACCAGCTTTCCCCAGTTCGGCTAAATTGGATTAAACATTTCTTCTCCCAGACCACAAGACTATGTTGTAAGGGTTTGGTATTCCTACGGAGAGACAAGATTCAGAGCCCATGAAGCCAACAGAGAGAGGAACAGATGGACACAAAGGCAGGCAGGGCTGTCCAAAGCAGGTGAGAGTCTATGGAACAAAGCTCAAAGCAGTGTAAGCCTCTGCTTGAAGGGATGATTTGCCCAGGTGTAGTCCTGCACCTGAATTTTAATTCCTATTCCATACTCTGTCACCTAAGCAGTGTGGTGCACCCCAAATGTCACACACACTGATGTGGAAGCAAGCTGCAATATTTGCATCCAACTGTGTTATGAAGGTTACTGTGGTTTAGAAGCCTTATTTTGATGAACCAGTATTTGGAAATAACAGCCTGTTAAGAACCAGGACATGGAACACTTTTGTGGTTCCTTGTGCCTTACAGAGATTAACAATATGCGGGATTTTATTCCTCTCTCCTGTCAGTCATAAAAGTCCTCAAGGGATATGGGCATACCAAAATAAACACAATTCAGATATAGTAAATAAAATGAATCACGGCAGGTGGGGTTATACTGGGCGTTTTGTTTGTGCCTTTGAATAAATCAGGTTGAATCAAATGAAAATCAGAATATCACAGGAAAATGGGATCAAAGGGAACCGTGAAAGACATGCAGCTCTTACACAGCTTATTCACACCTTGCCTCCCAACAGTGTGATTCAAACTCTGCAAAAGTTGATGTGTGTCATAGGCTTCAGTGGTTTTAACTCAGCTCCTCAGCATTTTAAAGTCCCTTTGGAGCAAGAGAAGTTTAACTTGCCCCCTCCCATACACCAAATAAAGTTTCCAAAATGGCACCTCTGCCTTGCTGACTACAGTCTTTTCTTTTTTAATTGTACACGTGAATCCCTGAGAAACCTCACTCCAAGTTCAGGATAAACTCACGTTTCCTCTGCTTGCCAGAAGAAAATGAAAAGTAAAGCCCCATCAATTTTATTGCTCATAATTGTGGATAAAATGCAATATATTTGGCTCATATAAATTTGCTAGCAAATTATATTCAATAAAACCCTGGTGAGCAATTTAAAAGCATAAATCCCCCCATGCTGAAAAAAGGCTCATAAATTATACAAGAAAAAGGAGTGATTTCATCAAAGAGCCAAGATCTGCCCATGGAATGTTTCAATAGTACTGGATTTATAGTTTTCTGGGAGACGATTTATGATCCCTAATTTTCTGCAATAAAAAGCTCAGTGGGGATTCTCTGAATGAAATATCTTTTAACAAAGAAATAAATTAAAAAAAAAAATCAGAGAGTGAATGCAGACAATGCCATTCTTGGAGATCTGCCCCTTTCGTGTTCCTACTCCAAAATTAATCATGGAAGACCCTAATAAAGATTGCATAGCAAGAAGGGAAGGAAGACCATTAGGCTTTAAAATAAATGCATTGCACAGTTGGAGAGGACATTTTTAGTAATAAATTCATCCATGATGCTTCATAGCCGTTGTCTTTAATTAAGAATAAAATGATCATATCGGTTTAAAGGGAAGGTTAAACATTTCCAAAATACACAAGGATGATTGTGTTATATAGATAACCTAGAGAGAGAGGCTGTGTGTGAATCTTGTGCATAGGCCTGACGTGCAGTCACAGCTAGATGCACAGAGAGATTCACTAACTTTCCCTAGTTTTAGGACTCTGATTCACAGCCCTTGTCAAATCTAGTGGCAGTGGCTGGAGAGGTTACAGTTCCCACGAGCCATCAGTCACAAGGCAGCAGGGACCAGGGATCAGAGCACTGATCTGTTGCAGGTCACAGACCACGGCCCAAAGGTGAAGTGAGAGCAAGATTTAACTTAATATGCCAGGCTGTGAATTATGACAGCTGAGGAGGGAACCTAATGTCTCTTTGATTGCAAAAGGGATGGGATAGTAAAAAAAAAATCTTCAATCACCTTTTAAAAATTCCCACATAAATCACCAAGGCTGTGACCAAGAGTTCCTGCTTTGGGAATCAGCTAGCAGGTGGTGAGAGAGAAGATAATGGGACAGATGGATACTTGCCATAGTAGACTATGGTTGTTTCTCAAGATGTTATTATTCTGATTTTATTTATAAGAAGGTGAGGCATATAAAAATGTAAAGACTCTGTGTGAATGATCAGACAAGCAGACTGACAATAGGGTGATCTGAGCACATTATCCTACATGCCAGGTTGAGGACTGTTCTCCCTCTCCACCTTACATTATCCACACGTAGACCATAGGTGTCTTACAAAGGGATAGGGATAGCCACCAGGATAAGTGTGAGCAGTGAAAGTACCTACTGCTGAGTACCCACATCACTCAAAACCTTTTGCTGTCCCTCCAGAGTTTCAGACTTTCAGAAACAGAAGAAGGGTGAAGGTGCTGCTCAAGCAGATTTCCCATTTCTATCCTTTGGATTTTTCCTGTTTATTTCTCCCATGTGAGGGGTCTAATCTAGGAGCTCCAAGCTTTCAACTTCCATGGCAAAAATACAGACATGGGCAGTTAGGGGCTAATTCAATGCTCACGCAAATCTGTGGATGAAATGACTCTTGCCTTTGATAAGTGTTAGATTGAGCCCTTGCCTAAACCCATTTAATACAAATTAAAAGAAAAGGCTTAAAACATTTTGTTTTGACAGCAAACAATGGACAGAAAAGGCCAGAGATGATATTTGACTGATCAGTCTTCTTTTCTTTGAGTTTTATTATGAAATAAAACAAGAATTGTTGAAACTAATCTTAGTTCAACTACTCTTTCTTACATAGCCCAGCAGATTCAATTGACTGCAACAAGGAGGAAGATTTTTCAATAAGTTATTTTAAACTGACATTGCAGCTCTGGAGATCTACCAGCTAAGGGTGCGGAGGCAGAACAGCTGGCTGAAGGGAAGGAAGTGTGTCTTTGGGAAGGTAATTCATAAGCAATAGCATGCAAAATTTGCTATCTATCATCTATCCCTGCTCCAAAACACTTTGCAAGCACTGGGCATTTTGCCCACGTCTATCTGGCAAGACCCAGGAGTACGTCTTAGCTCCTGTGCCTGGGTATTCATGCCAGCTACATCCACTTCTATACTGAGAGCAGGCCAGCTACAGACTTGTTCCCTCCATTCCATGTAGTGGGATCCCTGACTTACGGCCCGGGAGGTGACTGCAAAGTGCCCCTGCTGCTCCTTTGACTGGAACAGAGAGGGTGTGCCTGGAGCTGACTTACCCTGTACTCTCACAGTGTTTGTGGCTAAAGCAGACCAGGAGAAGGCATTAATCAATATCTCGTTCAGTGTTCCCTTAGGAAAAAAATACAGGCTGCAGCTTTATCATTCACTAGTCTTAGAGAGCTAGGGTTTTGTTTGGTTCTTTTTTTCTTTCAAAGGATCTGGACTGCATTTTTAATTGATCAAGGATGCAAAGTANTTTTTTTTTTTTTTTTAGGTAAAATGTTCTGATTGTCCACAGATTTTCCAGTAAATACATTTATATTATTTTCATCCACTATTGATACCAGAATGTACATGTGTAGCCATATATTAACATGTCTACTTGGCATCCCAGTGTGCCAAAAAAATTAACATTTTCTTACGCAGACAGTGGTATCTGGCGTCCCTACCAAATAGCAATAACAATTATTTGACATAAGTAGAAACATCCCAACAAAACAATTTCCACAAAATAGAGGAATTCAAAACTAGAGCTTTGTGATCCATTTAGTCAGCTGTATAAATTTCAGAGACAAATTTAATATTTTTTTATATGTCTTGGAGATAATTCTAGCATTTCAGTAAATGAGACATCACGGATGCTGCAGTGACCAAGTGTGTCCCCTGAAGTACATCAACCAGTTGCCCTGGGCAGGAGCTGTTTGTTCTTAGGAGCAGATATTCCTGAAGGGGCCTTTTAAATACACCTTCTGTGGATTTGTCCAGGACTTTGACATAACCTGGGGACGAAAACCCCCAGCATCTCTGTCTTGATCCATAGAATAGATCCAAAGCAACCCTCTAGATTACCCTGCATGGTAACTCAGGTCAATCGACATGACAATTATTCGTGCCATTGTGCAGCCTTACTGCATCAGTACAGGCTCCCAATGATCTGTAAGAATAAAAACAGGATTTTTGAACAATCCACCCATTATTAGTGCCTAAAATAGCAGAGTTGAATCCCCAGAAGTGGTTACATTCAGAGAAATGAAGGAGCCCTTCAGGAAAACTTTCCTTTTTTCTTGTTCAGGACTATCAAACTGACCTACAAGACATCTTGCAGCTACTAGTAAGAGAACCAGGCAAATAAGCTGATTTTGCAAACCAAAACACATAACAAGACATCCAAAAGGAGAGAAAGCAACTAAAAGACAACTGTACAGCAGGCATAAAAGAAGCAATTTGAGTAGGAGGACATTCCACATATATAGACTGGAAACAGCTAGAGGATCCAGCTTGGACAGACAGCCTCACGGGCAGCAAACATAACACACAGGGTAATATTTTTGCAGTGTGTTGTAGTAAAGTGAGAGTCATAAACAGCTGATGGCATTTCAGTGTATCCAGGAACTTCCCAAAATCACAGGCCATGGCACTGATCAGACACTAATCAGGAATTATGATCCTGAAGTCAGCCTCAGAAAAGTCACATCATTCAGATTTAATGCAAAAGCTGCTTTTGTTTGTTATTGTTTCTGGAAGCCCAAGGCAGAGAAGGCTCTTCCCAAATTTTGTGAAGGTATGATCCAAGACCCAAGTGCAATACAATTAATATTCAGCAGCACCCAATCACTTATGCTTGTGAAAGAAAATTATTAAAAGGAAAGGAAAGGGAAGAAAAGTTCAACAGTAAAAACAAGTGCTTGCCAAATAAGCCATAAATGAGCCAGGGACCTCTGGCCTAACTTATTCCTTTCTCCACCTAATTTCAGACATAGAAGGGCTGAAAATGGCTGAAAAGAAAAGCAGAGCAAGAGAGGACTGTGTGCTTTACTAAGGGTCAGTTCTAGGATACCCCGGGGAGTGTATCAATAGAACACAAGAGAAGAAGTACCTGGAAGTAGTGCACTAACCTTCCTATGCGTCAGCTGAAGCAGTCAGATAGTTCACAGTGATTCTGGGCCACAGTGAGATAAATCAGTGCCGATGTTCATGCCAAACCACAGATACCACACTCAATTTGTTAGGGAATAACCCCAGGTCTTTCCAGCAAAATATTTACTTCTTCCATATCCTGTCAGTGAGCAATATGGAAAAATTTCCCTCTAATGGGTGAGTGCTGTGTCCTAAAACAAGCCTGGGAAACCATAGCTTGTACTTTGTGCATGAAAGTACTGGACAATTAGAAACTCAGCTCAACCATGCAGATTGTCTGCTGATGAGGGTAGATGCTTATTAAAAAAGTGTGCAGGAATTTATTCTTTGAAGTTTACAGCTGTTGCCATTTCAACCACAAGGCCAAGTTTACATCCATGACATACAAAAAACACAGCACAGAAAAAAAGAAATCCAGCTTGATAATTGCATGATGATTTTACACCTTTCTGAGAGAGGCTTTTTTCCCTTCTACTTCAGTGGCTTTATCCAGGCAAAAGCTTATTTTCTTGGCACCCTTGGAAGATAAAGTCTCTTGTTCCCCAAGATGGGGTAGCTGGTACCAAAGGAGTGTCTTGGAGCGGTTTCTGTCCCCTCTGGGTGGGACACCAGGTTGTTTTCAGCCTGAGTGGGATTGCTATTTTCTCCATAATGCCTTCCTGTCTCCATATTCCCCATAAAACTACCTCCACAAAAAATGGACCTCGCTCCCAGAAGGGAGCAGGGATGGGACTCAACTAGAGATGGAAGAGCACAATAGTCCCCATGTGCATTTTCTTTTTCAGTTACCTGTTAAGATCCAGCAAAGAGTCTGGAGATGTGTTTTTCTTCCTACTGGGAAAAAACGATTATGCTCTTTAGTCACTGTAATGACACTCTGACGTAATCTGTCTAATCCAGTCCACTGGACAAATGAAGACTATCTTCCACTACCTTTGTGTTATATCCTTGATTAAGCTGAGCTGCTGCCTGTTTGTACTTGACCTCAGACCTGGATGATTGCTTCACCGTTGTTTCAAAATCAGTGAAAAAAGATAAAACCAGCCAAGACCAAACCTCAGCGTTGCCACATGGCCCCAGTTCAAATCTTCATAATAAAACCTTTTAGGAAACATCACTGAAGCTGTAGCTTGCTTAGTCTGACCAGAAGAGCACAGGTGTCGGGGCAGGCATCACTCTATGTTCATTGTGCTGCATGACATGTTGATGTCCTGGGGTCATGAGTATATGAGAGAGACAAGGAGCAGCCTGTTGCATATTTAGCTGGGTAGTGCATGGTGTGATAGACACAGAGCTATCCTGCAAAAATTTTAACAGTGTGCACTGGCCTAAAAACTGTTTATTGCACAAATATTTGGGTTATGCTTAGTAGCAGACTGTAAAGAAAACAATCAGAAAGGAAGAAAAATGGCTTGAACTCAGCCAGCCCTACAGTTAACACAGGACAATGGGAAAGTCATGGGCTCCCAGGAGTCTGGTTCAGCTTCCTGCAGGGCCTACTGAACTGGTTGGGAAAGACAGAGCCAAAAGTCTGACAAGCGAGAAGCACAAATGAACTCTGGCTGCATCAGCAGGACTCTCTTTTCAGAGCCAAGGAGATCTTGGGGAGCTGTTCAGCGGCACCAGACCGAGACTCAGGCACTCACTGTAGTGTCTGCAGAAGTAGAGACCTGCCTCAGTTGCCAAAGGGGCAAAGCTGTGGATAATTTGGAGGGTGGGGAAGCATTGCTCTTTTTGTAAGTGCTTTTTGGAAAAGGAAACAATACTATAGTTTTGAGAAAGTGGTTTTGACATTTCGTGGGCATCATTTGTCACATTATCCTTGAGGGAAAGTCCACAGGCATCCAAACATGGCTTTTGGTGAAACCTTTCTTCCCCATACTGCAGACCCTGGCAACTCAAGGGAAGTTGAGACCCAGACTCTTGAAATGTGCCCCAGCTAGCCAAGGCTCAATGTCCAAGGTGAGGCCAAGACCCAGTTTCTAGTAACAAACTCTGTTGGAACTGTGGATGTGAGCCCCACGGTCCAGACACTGGCAGTTGTCTGTACCCTATGTCTTATGCCAAAGAGAGCATCAGACAGTGCCTGATGTCTGAGCCAACCTGTCTTCTTCTCCTGTTTGCTTTGTGGCCCATCAGACACGAGAGGGGCAGAAGTGTGGCCAGTCCTGCTGTCTGAGGGCTTGCATAGATGCAATGGGGCAAGTTCGTACCAACTTGAGAAGCGCTGCCTGTTGGTGCTGAAAATGGCAATGCTCTTTGCCAGAGCCTAGTGTCCTCTGCTCTACTGCAAATATGTAAACTAGGCTTAAGTCACCTGAAATCATGCTTAACCTATCAGCATGTTAGTGATTTTGCATTACATTGCAATAGAGTATGTGCCAGGCCTGCTCAGCTCCCACCTTCCAGTTCCAGGGCAGTAACAAGAAGTACTAATGCACGCCCTGTTCATGACCATCTGAGCAATATCTGCACAGCATTGTTTCTCCATGCTGCATTTCAAGACTAGCAGTTCTCCTCTTCCAAAACCAAACTGCTTATTTAGACAAAATTTCATCAGGGCTCCTGTGGGCATTATAGCTGTGCACCAGTAAGAAAGGACACAGCCCTTGCTGGACAACAGCAAAGACTCACTGGCTTATTTATAGGAGGACAAATGACTGGTAGGTCATATTTAATTTACCCTTACCACACAGACAATAATTCTGTCTAACCAGAAGAAAACTTTGCATGATAGGGAAAACAGGCAGACACGACCTAAGAATGCACCACAAAATCCAGTACAGCATGTTAAGTGAGCAGATGTCAAAGGAAGGAAAATGCAATATACTGTAGGTGCTGAAAACCTTCAACTGACATCTGCTCTTCTTTATTTCTGTCTAAAATTCTCCTTTAGTACCTGACATCATTATCTCATTTATATTCTTTCTGATATAAAGTGGTGATAGTTTATATCTGCAATTCTCTAAAAGACATTTTTCTCCTGTTCAGAAAAACAGGTATCTTCCTGTTACAGGTGAATTAATCTCTATCTGAGAGATTTGTGACCAACCCACCAGCAACACTGGTGGGTTACTTTAGAAAAGGTCATATATGATCATAAAATTACATTTAGCTGAAGGAAGAATCAGCAGCAGAAACAAAAGTTTTGTCAACCTTAGATAGCCTGAGCAGCACCATGTCCCTTAGCACGGATCTAGTCTCCAAAAGCACTCCTAACAAAGGAAGAACTGGCCCATAAGAGCATCAGTCTTTCTTCTGTCCACAATCACTCATAGAAACTACAGGTTAAAATCTCAGCAGGGAGCTGGATGTCAAGTACCTCATGCTTTGAAAGCAAACCTTGAGAAATATTACAGGGGCCCAATTTTAAGGAGTCCTCTCAAAAATCATTCTTTGTTTTGGACATCATAAGCTGTTCAGCACCACCAGTCAGATCCTAAGATCTTGGGTAGAAAGTACATCTTGCCATAAGCAGTGTGCCTCTCTTCATGACAAGAACCCAGCCTGCTGTTTGTAATGCTTGGAGTTCTAACCTCAAGTAAATACTCCATGTAATCTGCAGGATATGTCTCTGAGCATGCTTGCATGGTAATAATGATGTTGAAGTAGAACAGCCCTATGATTTATTATGCCTTGTGAAATAAAGCAAAGCCAATCTCTTCCCACCACGGGAAGTACCAGCACAGTAGAAAATGGAAACAAGTAAAAATTAAATACCACCCAGGCCTGGTTTAAACATGCAAACTTTCTAATAAAATATCAGAACCAGATGCTGCTAAAGATGAGTGATAATTAAAGAAGATAAATTAAAGAAATGTTTTTCCAGGGAATGACTCTACTGCACACAAATTGTTTCAGCATGGGAAAAAAATATAATAAAATTACTGCTGCTGCCTGTTTTCAAAAGTTTCCATTAATAAGTCAAGGCAGGTTCCCTGCTAAATTCCCTTATATCCAGGCTCCCTCTTTGCCTCTGTTGGTTTAATCTCAGTGTGGTTTAGCAGAGTGAGGAGAGGACTGAGCGCCAGCAATTCGGTTCCAACACTGACTCACTGTGTGGGCTCCCTTATGTCATGCTCAGGGCAGGTCAGGCCTGGAAAGCACATCTCTAAAAATGGTCCTGAGGGGTCCAGAGCCTGACGATCTCCCCACTCTTGTGTCAGATGTACACAGTTCACCAGAGGTTTTCCCCTGACTGTCAGCCCAGCAAACTGATCTCAGGCTAAGCTGGTGTAATGTGATTTTTTTCAGTCTGGTGTCTCATCGCAAGAAAAAGTACACTGGGAGCCAAGTTATGCAGACACCTGTGCAAACTCACGGCAGGAAACACGGCTGGAGCACTGCAGATGAAGGGCCGATTCAGCAGACTCAGTAAGACCACCCTGGAGCTTTATGTGCCTGTGTATAAACTCATCTTAGTCCAGGTTGTTGTTAAGCTTCACCTTAGCTAAACACAAGATGATGTTTAAGCCCCTCAAAGACTTTTAATTTCTCTAGATTTCTCACATGCAGAAAAGTGTCCATCTAATTGCCAAAGGCAATTTTGTAGCAAATGAAATAATGCGCTGCACCAGGAGAGGAAAAGAATAAAATAAACCCGTGTAAATACATGGCCTAGTTCCCTTTTAACCACATGTTCCCCAGGCTCATAACCTCTGGAAAAGCCTATGAGGAATAATGTGGTTTGCAGTGTGCCTATAAGGTCAACAAATCTGGCGTGTTTCGGGCTGAACAAGGGCTCAGACACAAGATCGGCTTCCCCCAGCCTAACGAGCTGCCGTGCGGCTCCGCTTCGCACACGGCGAGCGCCAGGTGAGGCCGCGCGGCCTCTGCCGCCTCAGCCGCGGTCGTACCTCCCGGGCCACAGGCGCTCCCAGGACGGTCGCTGCTGTTTGATGGCCGCACCCCCTCACAAAACCACGGTACGGCAGCTGCGTGCCTCCTCTGCAAACGTGAAAGCAACGGGAGCTTCCTGAAGGACACCGCGCTCACAGCTCCTTCTCCTGGGTAGCGAAGTCAAATGGAGTGGATGAACACACACGGAGTCAAGAACAGGGACAGGCCTCCCGAGCACGCAAGCTCCCAGCTATTTGCAGATGTTTCAGCTCAGTCTGGGAATTTATACTCGATCTGAGACTCTGTGCAAGCTAATCTGTGCACGGCCAGCCTGCCAGCCCCAGCCCAGCCACCCAGGTGGCGAGGCCAGCTGCTCTCAGCACCTTTTCCTCCCCAGCCTCCTGGGAGCCACGAGGGGACAAGGTACGGATGACAGCAGCTAGGGCTAACTCCAAAACATTAACAGGCTTCCTCTGCCGGTCAGACTCAGAGACAGAAGAGCAGTGTTGACCACACTCTCACTTGAGCCTTTGAAAAGTGCATTTACTAAGACCCTTTACTCCCTGCAGACCAGTGCACTTGAAATAAGAAATATTGGTTACACAGCTTATAGGGAGATTGGTGATTTCTCCTGGATCTCTGTTTCAGTCCTCATGCTACCAGTGCTGCAGGGCATCTGTCCGCAAACCCCACTTCTCACCTGCTGGACAGACAGACTTCCCTGGAAACACTGGATAGAAAATTCAGTGGAGAGAAGTGGAAACGAGAGGAGATGAGAGCAGATGAGAGGAGAAGGAGGGAAAAAAGTAAAGGAAAAAAGAAAAAAAAAGAGAAAAAAGAGGGAAAAAAGAGAATTAAAAGAGAGGAGAGAGAAAGAGAGAGAGAGAGAAGGGAAGTTGAAGAGAAAAGAGAAGAGAAGAGAAGATAAGAGAAGAGAGAAGAGAGAAGAGAAGAGAAGAGAAGATAAGAGAAGAGAGAAGAGAGAAGAGAAGAGAAGAGAAGATAAGAGAAGAGAGAAGAGAGAAGAGAAGAGAAGAGAAGAAAAGAAAAGAAAAGAAGAGAAAAGAAAAGAAAAGAGAAAAGAAGAAATCATGAGTCTGGGTGTGTAATTTATATATGAGGGAAAGTTTAAACCAGTGTGATTGGCAAGAATACAATGTTACTAAAAGCCACAGACATGCTAATTGGTGAGTCATTTAAGTAAACCCTATTGATCTTGTAAGTTTGCCAATTTTCAATTTTCACTTTTGCTTGAAAACAGCTCAGAAAATAAGACTTAACCAGAAACTCATGATCAGTGACTTTTTCATCCAATTTTTAACAAATGTAATATCTATCTTGAGGGGTGCTTTTGTTTGACCAAGGGAACAGTCACAAAGCTTCCTTTGACTCACCCAAGCCTTCCCCAGTATGGGCCAGAGATGCACACTTGGAGCAGGCCACGTCCTATATGCTTTCCATATTCCCATTATTTCCATATTTCCATTGCAGCTGCAAACCAAGATATTCTTTTCAACCATGATGTTTCACTGCCAGCAAACAGTCTTAGGTGTACGAGAAATAACCACCAGAGGCCTGTGACACCTCAGCCACGCTGCTGCAGATGTGGGGGCTTCCAAAATGTCAAGCTTGGCTCAGCTCAATTTTCTGCAGCCGTGCCCAGCACAGGAGCTCTGAGCTGCTCAGAAATTTGACTGACATTGTAAGCTTAAGGACAGTAAAGGAATGTGACTGATGTCTAGTGGTTCAAAGATGAATATAGTTTGACAATTCGTGTAAAGAAACAAAAAAAAATAAAGCTTTTATCCCATTAACCCACTCATCCTTTACTATTTGGGCTGTAGCGAAGGCAAATTTGATAGAGTGGGTAAAGCAGGCATCCCTGGCCATCCACCCTGCTCCTCTGCCACAGGTTAGGAAGGTCTTGTCCACCCTGAAAGAAGCATCCTCATCTGTTGGGTGATCCTGAGCTGCCAAGATAGAGGGATGGGCTCCTTCTCCCCCTCAGAGACAGCTTCAGTAAGCAGCTGAAGTAAGCAGTAAGCAGGCACAGGCTTTCCACATTCTTAAGCAAAATATTTACTTTACAAGCGCTGAAACAAAATTTGGAAAAGTGAAGAATAATATTTATTTTGATGATGTTAAACTGCATTAAACTCAAAACTGAAAATTAGATGCATGCACATACACCAAGGGCATTATTCACTAATCACAGGAACATAAAAGAACTGGAAAATACCCTCCTTCACTGCCACCAGGAAAGTTGATCTGGAATAAATTACAGGCAAAATGTATAATTAAGCAAGCTATTATTATCCAGTGTCTTAGCAGATGCTGACCTCATTTATGGTGACTGGGATAAGAATTCAAGCGAGGTTTGATTTCACAGCTGTGTCCACGATACCTTGGACCTGTTGTATTGCCCCAGAAATTCCCAAGGTCTTAGCACTGGTATCTAAGTGTGGTGCTTATGGATTCCTATCCTCCTCAGCTGCTGACTGGGGAACTTTTCTTTAGCTTCTTGGGAAAGAGAAAATTGTTCACTGATCTGTCAGCCAGGCTTTATACTTGAAACCTGTGTTTAATTACTTTGAAGAAGCTTTAATATTCCACCAGTACAAGGAGGGGGGACCTTCCACTGCAATGCTATTCTCTTATTTTAATTTTTGCAGGTGTAAGCTTGTGGCTTAGTTACTGAAATAATAATTATGTTGAAAGTATCCTTGGCATGAGAGATGAGCTGCCAAAGTGTTACGGGCACAGTAATTTGTACATGGAAATGAGGATCCAGGGAACAACATGAACATCAGTGTCCCAAGGAGCTTATGATTAAAACATTATGCTGAGCTTTTATGATTTCTACAGCTAATTAGCAAGATTTATAAGTGTCTGGAAAAAAACCAAGGCTGAATAGAGTAACGATCCTTATTTTCCACTTGAAGCAGAAAACTGCTGGGTTCTAAAATAGCGGGGAAAGGAAGAGAGGGAAAACACCCTTATCTGTTCATTTGCCCACAATTAAGGCTAATTGCTTCTCTCTTTTCCATAGGATGAGTGGATGTCTCTCAGGTGGCAAGCATGAAGTCTGTGACTTATTCACATCAGTGGCAATGCCTTGTTGATTTAATAGAGAGAAGGTTTCCTGCTGTTTTGTTATGGATTCTGACTAGCACTGGTTTTGTTTTCCAGTGGCATGCTGGGGGAATGCGAGGTGTCTGAAAAAGCCACTTCCACCAATATACACTTGATTGATTCTGTTCCCCAGGGGTGCAAAAGGAAAAGGAGGGGCGTGGGAGGAAAGAAGAAATACCAAGGTAGTCTGGAGAGGAATGAAGGTCTTAGTCTGCAGCCACAGACCTGAGAGGGCCTCCGCTGCTCCCAGGAGGGCTTCTGGCTGGCAGCACCTGCATGACCTGCTTGGGAAGTTCATGGTGCGCATGGAGGGACTGTGCACGAGCCCAGCCCTTTCCCTACAATCTGCATTTTCAGATGCCCAAACATCTCCACGTAGTCATGGACCAAAACCCCCTGGGCAGTGTCATAAAACTCTTCTGCTCTGTCTGGACAAACCTTTCAGCCGGAAAAGGAGACACTGTCCAGAAAATGTGAGTGTGTGGACATCTCATTGCAAAGGATGAGCCTTGCTCTAAGTGAGATAAAGACCGATGATCATTACTGAAGCCATGGCAAAGGAATTGCTCCAATACAGACCCAAAGCAACTGAAGCCAGATCTGATGACTGTTTCTGTGGTGGTTGTAGCTAGCTCCTGTGTGCAGAACAGCTGAGATTTCACCCAGAACACAGCTGGTTGTTTTGGCCAGGTTGTCCCTGGTCCAGGTTTGCCTTCGGGAAGAGACTTTCCAGCCACTGTGGGCATTGCCCTTTCTCAGAATCTGCACTGGGCACTCCTCCTGTTTCTAGCCCAGAGTACAAGGACCACAGGTGGGTCTGGGCTCCCGTAGTTGGGAATTGTGACCAGTGGTGGGGGATTGAGAGCCACACTGGGCCCTCAGCTGCCTGGGCCCAGAGCTACATGTAGGGAGATGTACTGTGTGTACAGCCATCTCAGGCAAGTGTAACCTTCAGAGGGTTCTACTTAACTTTTTGGTGGCTGCAAACATCTAGTGACAGACACAACATATTCACAGATCCCTGGGAAGTGCTTTACCAATGCTGTATGTTGCCACAATGTAATAATTAAATACACTGTCTTACTGCACAGCTAGTGTGACCACAAAACTCCATTTATAAAGTTCCATCTATTTATACTGGAGCTGTTTCTTCAGCTTAGAGATATACAAACACTAGTATGCCACACCTAATAGTATCCTAGCATTTTATTATTTTTAATGAACCACTGTCATCACCTTCTCTGGTAATTTTTTTCCTCATTCCTGTATTCCTAGAGAGTTGGCCTAAATGGGTATAATGGGATAATTTCCACTCCAGCAAGGATTTGGCACTTACATTATACAGTGCTTGGTAGCCGCTGCACCCTTGAGACAGAGAATATGCCAAAGTTTATGGTGAGACCCACACTGGGGTGATGCCATACTCTCCATATTCACCTACAAAGCCAGTCCATTTTTTGTTAACATGGAGCAGGAGCAAGTACGCAGAAACATTTTTAAAGAGCTTCTGGTCTAACATTAGATAGGAAGGTTTAGCCAGAGAACTTTTCACTGAAGTGGCACCTTAGCCTCCTGTGTTCTTGGCCAGAGGTGCTTCAGACCATGAGAACATCACGCTGGCACTTCCTACTGCAAAGTGTCCAGAGAAAGGAACATCAGCAGAGCTTGACTTCATCATATAAACCCACAGTTGCAAATGGATACAAAGCTCTCAAAGCAGAGCTGTAGGGGAAAGGATCCCACCCTTTCTCTCCCTGCTGGAGAGAGGGAAGTGGAAAAAAGGCCTGGCTGAGGCAGCATTGCCCGGATGCCAGCAGAGCTAGATGAGGTAGGGGAGCAAGGCAGGTAGCACCCTGTCTCAGGGCAGCCCCTGCATCCTCCGTCCTCCAGCACAGGGAGCGGGGCCTGCCCAGCCTCTTTTACAGGTGTGCAGGGGACTGGGGGAGCCACAGGCTGCTGGGGCTCTCCTCCCAAGCATCTGTGCTCCAGATGGGCCAGGACTGAACGTCAGCCAATATGGAATATTATTTATAATAACAATAATAACAATATTAATAACATAAGAACATCTGGCAGCATTTTTTTCCGTCTACCATTTGGCTGGAGGCAGAGCATCCGGGTGACATGACAGTGTATTTCTGTTTCCAATTTAGCCCCAGCTCAGCTGCTGCAGTGCCTCAGAGACAGGCATTTCCAGGGACACATCCCTGCTCCCGGTCCCGGCTGGCCCCACAGGTGTCCCACCACAGATGGCAGAAGCACCTAAGATCATCCATGCTTGGATTTCCTTTACTGGCTGTTTCACAGGAGACTGCAAGGGGGTTTTTATGCTTCCATGGCTCCTTTCCATGCTACCCTGTGAGGAAGTTACCCAACTACAACGGTGCGCGGTTTCAGACAGAAAACAAAAGCTGGCTGTTTTGAAATCAAACCAGAAGCGGCTCTATTACACATTTCATGCTATTGAAAGTATATTTGACTAAATATGTATTTAAACTATTTTGGTATTGTTTTGAATTCTAAGGCTTTGAAATGTGTCCAGTGAATATGTCACTTCCACAAACAAAGATTTCAGTTTTGACACGCAACTCACACCTAGCTTAAAAAATTAATGCTGTAGTTAAAAACATACTTTTCTTTCTTCATTATACTGACAGAAAGCTAAAAGCAAAAATTTTCATGGAAGCTGAAGCTGTTGCTCCTAAAGTGTATACAGATAGTTGCAGTAGGAATACTTTTATCCATCCTGTTCATCATTAGTTTCTCCCAGCAAGTTTTAGCTGGGGAGTTGATTTCTTTGGGATCTAGTGAACTGAGGGTGGATTCCTCAGTTGTGGAACAGGCTTTCACTTCAAAGCAGTTAACACATTGTGCATGGACTCTCATCTGCTATAAATTTATACAGGTTGACGACAAATTTAGAAGGTGCACTATTAAAACTTCATGTTCAAGAATAATGTTCATTTAAGTATTTTAGCATTCTCTCTCAAGTCACTAAAGACTGAGATTTATGTAAAGTAAATGAAGTGTCCCCCTGATGCCTTTGGAGGCACGTATCCTGTTCCTGTCCTTGGGGTCAGCCAGCTCTGCACATATGCTCAAGGACAAACTAGGTTTCCACACTCATTATATTATCAAATTTACATATTACATAGCAAAAAACTGCTGATAAACAGAAAATCCAAGCCTTTGGCTCAGAACTTGTCCAATTATTAAAATCAGTTGCTTCAGATAGCATCTGAAATAAAACCATTTCTCCTAATGCACTTTACACACCACTTTGTGAAAAGATTAAATCTAATTATGCAGATTGACCTTCTAGTTTAATCAGATGAATTTTTAGGGCAATGCAAGGTTGCTCCCATCACCTTTGCCTATAGTGCCATTATTCTTAATATCCTTAAGATGAAAATTGCAATAGTGCAGCATTATTGGTAACTGACAAAAGCCAGGAATTTGGGTTAATTCTATCTTCAGCCTTATTTTAATCTCCTCATAGGTTCCCTGTTGTCACAAATATTATTAGTATATGAAATCTGCTGACTCCTGAAGTTTGGGGAATTCCAATAATGAAGGAATTTCCACACCCTTGAATCTAACACAATTTCTGAAGCAGACCCTCTGCCAATGTACATTGTAAAGCTGCCCTGGTTGGTTCAACACTCAATGACAGCAGCCAGGAGCCTGGAGCTCTGGTACACAAATACAGGGCCAGACTTTCACCTCCCAGCCTGGAGAGACAATGGCTCCCTTTGCTCTTGGGGATGCTTGTGGTGCCACCCAAGTGGGGACCCAACATTTGCCTTTCCTTGGGGTCTCATGGCTGGCCCTGGGTGCAGTGATTATAGTATGGGGCAGAACGCAATCAGACTAGAAATTTGGCAGCTGAACAGCCAGAAGAAATGGCGAAAAGCAGAGTAGAAATGAGCAGACTTGGGAAAAGAAAACTGGGAAGGAACAAAGAGAGAGCTGTAATCAGAAATCATCTGAAGCACTGCTGTTAATATGTTCTGCATAACAGAGTCCTTGATGACAGTCCAGGACTCTCAGCTTGGGCCAGGGAACTGTCATCTAGAAAGGAGTAAATTCTTACATAGGTTCATGCTATTAATAGTGACAACGCTCAGTAAATCTTACCATGTGCACTGTAAACAAGCTTTTATTCCTGTGGCTCAGGACAAGTCCTTCCAAATCCAGAATTTATCTGTCTCCCAGCTACATAGACCAGAGGTCCAGCTTTGCAGGCAGAACTGAAACTGTGACACTATGTGTGCATGGCTTACATACATTTTTAGCACAAATAGGTATGATTGACCTTCCTCTTGCAAGATGTTGACCTTCTCAGTTCAGTGTCTCCTCCCCTCCCACATCCTACCTCTCTGAAATAGGGTGCTCCCTCTAAAGCATTCCCTCACATACAAGCTCTCTGCATTATGTGAACTAAAGAAGTATTTGTGACAATCACCTGGGAGGGGGAGAAGTGGGTTCCTGCCTTTGTCTTAAAGATTTGACACAGCAGGAGAGTGAGAACTACATCTCCATGGTCTCCAGAGAGGTCTTGCAGCCTGGAGAGACAGCCTCACCTCTTCACTGCTTCCTCTGACTGTGATAATTCCTTGAGCCCAAAGATGACAGCTTTAATGGGGAGACTGAAGTCCACAATCACAAAGCTTTCTAACCCCTTTTCTCCTACAAGGTGGGTTAAAAAGCCCTGATTGTCCCTGGTAAAGGGGTGTGTGTCCAAACTGTGACCCACAGACTGAGTAGGCAGGTAGAGCTGGAACTGAAAGAGAGTAGGTTTGGATTTGATATGAGAAAGAAATTATTTACCAGGAAGGTGGTGAGGCACTGGAACAGGCTGCCCAGAGAAGCTGTGAATGCCCCGTCCCTGAAAGTGTTTTAAGGGTAGGCTGGATGGAGCTTTGACAACATGGTCTAGTGAAAGTTGTCCCTGCCCATGGCAGGGGGATGAAACTAGATGATCTTTAGGGTCCCTTTCAACCCAAACCATTTCTGTAAAATACCTTCTCAGTCCTTCAGGGTGTGCCTTACTTTAACATCAGAGGTAAGCAGTGAGCCAGTCAGCCAATCTTTGAATACTGATTCTCTGTGCGGCAAATGACCAAAAACTTTCAGGCAGAGGTTCTCTGCTCCCAACTCCAGAGTTTCAATGGTATATTGCCAAGAAATCCTGCACATCAATGCTGATTTTCTGGTAAGATTTTCTTTGCTTTTTAAAATGCAGGTGTGGAAGGCTGACGAAAGATCCCCAGAGCAATGTGGGTTATGGTGTCAGCATCAGAAAACAAGAAAGAATATCAGTGATTCACTCTCATATTTCTGCCCACATGTCATCTGAAAGAAAATCTTGTTTAGTGCAGAGCATCATACTGTTATGAAAGGACAGAGATATCAGATAATATGAGAGGACACAAACACTTGTGGCCACACTAAAAAGTATCCCTAGGAATAAATACTGCAATTTATTGGCTCTGGCCATTGAACCATGGACTAGTCTGTCTTCTCAAAGAGGATGCAGCTAGCAGCAAAGCTCCCTCCTGACACCAGGTTAGTGTTGCTGTTAATGAGCTGTGGGCTCATGTTGTGGGGGAAGGGAGAGAGACATTTCTCGGATTGATAAAGAGAGGACCCTGGAGCAGTCAGTAAATTGGAGAAGACGTGAAGATGACTAGCATCATACTGATTGCTGTCAGCAAGTGACTCAGAGCACAATCCCTTCAAACATCTTTTTAAGGACAAGTAAAAGGCTAGGGAACAGGAGAAGCCATCCAGCCCAGTAAATCAGAATGGACAGTCCATCTCTGCACTGAGTAAATGAGTTGGTCCAGCTCCTACCACAAAATAGCAGAGGCTGGAGGGCTATGCCCACTTAACTTTGACCAACTTTTGCTAATGTGGGACCTTCAACCACACCTTTTAGGAGATCAAGAAACAAGAGTGCTACTGGCTGCATTACCATGAACAAAATCAGCAGCAAAGTGACTGCATGTGGGTAATAAAAATAATAGCCAGTGGGAAACATGAGGAATCATTTAAATGATGCAAGAGAAATGATACACATCTGAGTATATTTTTTCATAGGCAAACAGATGAAAACTGGTCCTCCAGCAAAGCTGGGGTACAGCCACGGACTTAGATGTTGCAATGTTTTAATTTGCAGATTTCCTGTTGCCTAGAAGACTCCTCAGCCAAGAATTAGACAGTCAAGATACAATTCCCAGGGAGAATTAGGTGCCTTAGAAGAGTATTCCTAGAAACCAGCACGCTGAGTATGAAGTTATTTACACTGCCCTGGAGAAACCACAGAAGAACAGAATGGGACCACAGTCACAGACAGCAAAAATATCTCTCTGCGCAGCCTGAATCTCCCCCTGAAGGAAGGTGTTCAAGCCCAGTCAAGTCTTTGTCGCAGAAAGATACTTTGCTTTTTTCTTCACCTCCCAGTACCTCAGTAGCTAGATCACTCTCTACAGAGAAGGAAAACCCCCATGCTGCCTGATCTGCAGCAAGGATTTGGTTCCGACTGCTGCAGGAGTACTCACATCAAAGCAGGCTCACCGGCACCCTCTCCCTCCCCCAGCAGCTATGCAAGGAGAAGCAAGGCCCAGTCTGAGGATAAGTGTGAAGGCCAACAAACAGCTGTGCTGGGGAAGATGTGCTCCATTTCAGAAGCTGCTCTGCAAAAACTCAGAGATAAGCGGGGCTATAAGAAGAGCGGCCACACCAAGGCTGCAGCTGCCATAAGCATGACAACAGACAGAAGTTTAGGTGGACAGCACGGCCTTTCAAGTGTGCCTAGAAATCAGGACTTAGGTGCCCTGAGACGTCCACCCATCTGACACTAACACACCAATCTCACAGCTGCCTGTATTACCCACAGGAAATGTGCAGATCTAGATAAACATTTAAAGGCTTACTGAGGAAGTTGCATAGCCAGCTCTTTGGCAGGATTTTCTCACCCCTGCATTAGGCATGGAAAACTGACAGACAGATTCTTGTTTTCGTCCCTTATGTTTGCTACCTTGTGAATGAAGGTAGCATCTCATAATTTTTTGCTCTCCTAAGGAAGAAAAGTGCAGCTGTGTATTTCTTTTGAATCAGAACTCTGTCAGTAATTGACCTTCTCTTTATGCCCTCTTATTAAGTGTACAAGAGAAATATTAATGTGAAATCAGCTGATATAGCCAAAAAACAACCATCCTAAAGAATAGGTATGTGATTTTATGCAGCTAACAGTAAAATGCTTCTGCATGAGCAGAATCTGTTTAGGTAATATTACAATTATGACAGCTGTATACTGCTTGTAAGGAACTTCTCCACTGATTTTGGTTGGTATGCTGACCTTCAAGAACTGAAGAAACCTGCTTTAAAATTATTAAAATATACTTCTTATTGTCCAATTAAGAATAATCTTGACAGTCTAACTTCAGAAAAAAATAAACATTTTGAAGCTGGCATGAATTAGATATGCTTTAGACTTGTATTAAGGATTTTTTTAAATTCAAGATAAATGTGCACTAACTCATTTTCAATGTGACATCACTCCCAGTCTCAGATTCAGCAGATTTCTCTCTCTGGGGCTGCCAGTGAACCTTTCCTACTGCAGGCAAGTAATTTTCATTAGTGTCTCACTTGGCTCCTTAAGACAGGCTTCCCTGCTAGATAAATCACTGCAATTTGAAACCACAGGGAAGCAAACCGCAAACCTCTTTGCCCAGAGTGACTGTAAACATGTAAGCATGAAATAAACAAAAGAACCTTTGAGTTAATGAGGATGAATGCCAATGGCCAACTGGTTTTCTGTTACTCTAGACTGAAAGGATTGAGATAAGCAGGACTCAAACCATGCTGGTGATGTAGTTTGATTTACCTGTTAATGGAATGTGCTTCAGAACAAAATACCCAAACTGGTCTGAGTAAAAAGAATCAAAAATTAGACTATTTTTCTGACCATAAGAGACCACCTCCCACCTCTCAACAGTACCCCAGACTACTCCCTTGTTATAATTAAGGGTATGTGGGGTATTACTGGTGGCAAAACTTTGTCGAATACACAGGACCTATTTAGCAACTGGCCGGACAAAACAATAGCAAATAGACCACAAAAACAATAATCCTGTGCTGGCAGAGATGGACACTGGATGATCTAATTGACCTTCTGCATTTGAACCTTGTCATCTATCACTGGCTATGGGCTGCAGAAGAATGGAAAACGTGTAAGATGAAAACAGGTTTAACAATAGAAAAAGAAAACACAAATGCAAATGCAGAATGCAATACGATTGCTCAAGATGCAAATTATAACCAGACCCAGGGACAGATTAAGAAATGATGAGTATACTCAGAGTGCCAGACTCCAAATAGTAGGTTACTGTAATGCCTCCTTTTTAACCCCACTCAGACACTGAGCCAGCAGTAAATTTCATTTGCAGGACTTGACTCTTCTCATGTCCAGGACATAGGTAGAAATGCACACTCAGAGCTCCAATTTTACTTCTAGGTCTGCAGCACATTAGAGGCAACAACTGGGACTTCATTTTTCAGTAGGAAGAGTCACAGAAGTAGAGTATTTAATCCAAGACAGCTGAAGACTGGATAAAACCTGTGCCTGTGGAAGGTGGTATAACTAACATATGATCTCTGAATACAGCTCTAGAAACTCTGATTTCTAGTTTGCACTAGGAGCTATGTGAATGGTACTGCTGCCAGCAGCTGAAAAAGCACCTTGGACTTCTACTATAAGCAGCCTGCAAGTCTTTGGTTTGTAGAGCAAGTTAATCTGCAAATAATTTCTGCAGCCAGCTCCATGGCCTGAGGACAACAGTATGCTAAATGCTTCTCAGCATTCTCCCTCCTTCAAGATTCTCCATCCTTTTTCCAAGGCTCAGGCACGACATCTTCCTAGGCAAAATACAGGAAAGGAGACTGTTGTCCTGTTCTAGAATTGTTCTCCTCTCTTTCTTTGGGAAACACTGGACTTCCCAATTCCTGGTAAAGAAGCAACACAAATGCATCCCCACTTTGTCCGGATGAAGCTCAAAAGCAGAAACTCTATACAGGAGAGAAAAACAAGAAAAGCGAGAGGCCAGAGCTCTGCTCACTTTCATCTCTGCTACTCAGCTTGAGGTCCACAGAGAACTAGGGTTTCTAGAACACCAGGAGGTGGCTGGTAAAATGATTACATCTTGTTTCAAACCCACAGTTTCTAAGGGGGTTTGCTGAGAAGCATCACCACCTGCTGGAGAAAACAGTGGGAGCCAGTCACTCAGCCACCAGTTTTTATGGGTTGGCAGGACTTGCTGTCAGGCATAAAGACATTTTTATTATCAATACATATAATCAAACTATCTGATTACAAGATTAGACTAGAATTTTGCAAAGTGATTAACTCGATTCCCAAAGATTTTCTTACTTATTACTGACCCTTTTATTCAACAAAGAGAGGGAAACAGAAAGGTTCATAGATTTTATAAGATTATATCATTCTTCAGTTATCATTCAGAAAGGTTGAGAAATACTACCCTTATTCAAAATATTCAAAGACAATTATAATTTTAAAAATCCCCCTGTTCTCCACTATATGATTTTCAAAGTTAGCTTACAAAGGGCAAAATATAACCTTAAAACAGACCTCTCCCAAGATCCTTGTTGCAATAGAAATGGAGCTGAATGTACATGAATGACCTTCTATTTTATGGTTTCCCTAGTTCTTCTCTTGCAAGTAGAATTAAGAACAAGTTTAGGTTCATTCTGTTAGTTAGACCCTTGAATAAAAGCAATTTCTGTCCTCTGTCTCTAACAAAACATTCTTGATCTCAGAAGTACCACAACAGCTCTAGTAAGCTGTTACAGGTCTCTGTTGAACAATTTCTTTTCAAATCAGATTGACATGGAACAATTTCCTTGGCCAAGAAAACCAAGAAATCAGCCAAAAAAAGAAAAAAAAAACAACGAACCTTTCCCCTCAATTTTCATGCAAACACACAACTGTAATAATATTTGAGCATATTTTATCATCAGAATCAACTACTTCACTCTTAAACAACTTACAATATTTAACCAGGCATCCAACTAAACTGCTGGTTTGTCCAAACAATTAGTCATATTTTAAACCAACGATAACAGGCAAGATCACGGTTTCCATAACAAACATATATAAGTTGATCATTTTAGTAGAAACCATACTTTGTTTCTCTAATATATATCTTACTGTATGTATTTCGAGGCAGTTAATATTTAGATGACAACTGTTGGGGAAGAGAAAAGAAACTGAGGCTGGCAGAGATCCTACCACATCCTGAGTTTCTGCTTCTGGGGCAGGAGTCAGGAAAATGAAAGGTCTCAATAAACTTCATTTTGTCATAAGAAATGAATAGGAAAGAGGAAGGTGAACCCACAAAGAAACCAGAACAAGATGAGACCTTGGCATTTCAAACTCCCTTCCAATTCATATAAACAGATGCTATTTCCTTTGGGTTTAAATCCCACCCCACCCTTTTGCTGTGTTGCACATAATAAGTAGAGGCCCCAAGCATTTGCTTGACTGGATAACCACAGTGCGTTCCCAGAACTGCGACCACCAGGAGAGCCCAGGTCACCGGTGGCCAGCCAGAGACCGGCTGCTCTGCACCTGCTGAGGGGCGAGCGGTTTTACTGCCACCAAGCAGACACATTTAGAGACAAGGACATGGCACACTGTGATCCTTCCAAGCCCTGCACCGCAAGGCACAATGGCCTGCTTTGACAGAAGAGGTATCGACAGCACAAAATAAAGCAGATGACTTCCAACTGCAGGGGGGAGAAAGGGACTTTGGGAGAATGGGGGTCTGTGGTAGCATGATCTGGGCCTGATCTGGCCCTTTCCCTCTGACTGCCCATCTGGGCAGGTGCTCAGAGACCTGACACTGGCTGCTGGTACATCGCCTCAAAGCTATCTGCAGCACGACCCCCTTCTCACGAGGACTGTCTGAAACAGACATTCAGAACAAAAATCCAGACTTTGGTGTGGGGATTTTTGGGACTGGGTTTTGTCATGGGTTTAGTGGTTTTTTTCAGGCAAACATTTATGTAACACAGAGCACGTGAACTAACTGAAATCTAAGTAACAATGTGGGGAAAGGAGAGGGGAAGGAATGGGGAAAGGAGTGGAAAAGCTTGGTCATCAGTAATTCCGTACCTATAATAATTTTTAAACCTGGCTAAGCACCTAAGCATGTGCAAAACTTCATAGACTGAAGTCCTTCTCTGGCTCACCTCGAAGACATTAATGCAGATACACTTATAATTAACGAGCTTACATATTTCATGAGATCTCATCATTTCCATCTTGATGTAAGAAGAGTAATTTTGGAGGGGTCAGTCCTTATCCAAAGAACTTGTGCCAATGTAAAATTACTAAGTGGGAGGAGAATTAAAGCATGTCATGAGAAACTGGACAATTTAAGTCTCTGGAGATATACATCTGGCTTTACAGTTCATTCTTTGATATTTTCATTTAAAAGCCTGAAAGAGTACAAGCAATTGAATCCCAATTAAACCTTTATAGTATCTGCAGGGCATTTTTTCCATTACAGGTTCAGTAACCTAAATGAGGTATTTTAGGTACTTCTGTAGAGTCCAGGTTTACAAAAACACACACGCACAAACATATATGCCTGTGAATGCTGAAACTCCTGGTTTATAGAATCACATATTGAGATCAGTTCTAAAGAAACTCAGAAACTACAGTGCAGTTATGTGTCCAATAGGACAGTCAGCAGATAGGGATCATTTTGAAGAAAGGCACCCGCTTTGTCCCACTTAGAGCAGCTGTGAGTCCAAGTGAAGCACACCCAGCCACTGCAGCTGCAAACGCGTCCTACAGCTACGGCAGGGACTCCTGCAAAGTTACAGTCCTTGTGCTTTGTTATAAATAAAGCAACTTGTGGGACTGGGTGCTTCATGTTTGTGATTCAACAAATGTTCTTCACCTCCTTTTTCAGAACTTTTGTATTAACACAGCAGATTAGTTGGACACTTTACAAACTGCCCTATCCGACTTCCCAGGTGCTCCAAATCTGCAAAGCAAAAGGTGACTGGTACCAGAAGACTCTTGAGTACCAAGCTTACAGACTGTCAAAACCTTAAGCCAAGGAGCTGTTAAGTCTCTTTTTCTCTGCCCAGACTATAAAGAAGGTGTAATATTTCATGGTAAAATATTGCCTGTGCTTTTTTTAATAAAGTCTGTTTGGCAGCTATAGGGAAATGGACCATTAGGTATTTTTCCATCTCTAGAGTCTATTATTCCAACTTCATTTAGGAACAGCAGTCCAGTACCCATCTGTAGCAGTAAAGGCTAGAAACTCAGAGTTAAACACAGACATAAAATCACAGGCTGCTGGAACAGCCATCACGATCAGTTATCCCTATCTGGTAGCCAGTAATCTGATAGTCTAGTTTCTTACCTTTAAGACTGAAAATATCCATCATCATAGAATGGGAATTCATTTCTAGAAGAACAAACTTTGAAAATAATCTTCTAGGCATGTGCTGGAGGTACCTCACCACCCCGTCCTCTGTCCTTGCGCTGATGTGTTGCATCCTGTGAAGAAGGCTATGACAGACTCTCTGAAATGTTGTGATGTTTTTCTCTTCACCTTGTCACAGCTCTGCTGAGTGATGGAGGAGGATTGAATGGTCTATTCTCTCTGGAGTGAGAGAATAGTGTCAACACTGCTCTAGATTTCAGATCTGGCAAAATGTGCCTGAAGGTGACACGGAAGAACAGTAAGTTTTAAATGACATCTCTGCTCTCATATGACTCCCATGAAAATCTGCCATTAATAGCAGAAGACTTTCTTAAAAATTAAATGTTATTCTTATGTCTCTCAGACTGAGTATCTCAGCCCAATGCTGAGTTAAATAAGGCAGACACTTGCTTTAGATGTGGAGGATAAACAACAATTCCAGTTTTAATGAAAATCTATGAGTATATTTTAGTCCCAGCACCATCAGTGCTCACAGACTAGCAAAGCTCCACAGATAAATTAGTCTTTCTTGACATTAGCAATCACATACATTCATTTTTTACTTTGGAAATCCTAACACAGACGGGGCTTTTGTGGAAAAAATCTTCCAGACAAGCTTTGAAGATAACCACTACAATAAAGGATTGATTTTCTCAGTTTCCTAGGTCTTGATCTGTTTGCTGTAGTTTAGTAGAAAATAAAGGGTACCCTTCTTACAACTGACAACTCAGAGTGAATGAAACCAGTTGTGCAGATTACAGCCTTTGAAGTTTTATTTGAAGACCATACTAATTGTCCAGAAAAATTTAACAGTAATTGGCAAATTCACTTGCATTGTTGGTCATGGTACCAAACAGTTTTGTTTAAGAGAACATGCATATATATAGTGGATAACTACTTTAGATTTGACCATTAATTTCCCCACTAATTTTTACATCATTCTTTCTTTCATGTATTTTTAGTACATTCCTATGGGTCATCCATTCTTTCCAGTTAGAAAGCAAATGAGTGTAAGTGCTGCCCACAAGCACTAAAATAGTAAATGCTACAACAGAACCCTACAAAATTACTAGTTTCACAGATAGATGCAGATTGAGATTTACAGATCCACTACATTTTGCTTCCCTGATCCCCTAGCACAGAAAAAAATCCCAGTGGATGTACAGCATTGTGAGCTGGTTGTGACTGGCCCTAGAAGAAAAGCTGGTGGAGTGCTTTGGGAGCTAGCCTGAGACTTGGGAGTGTTCATTTTCCTGCTCCACTATGACATCATATATGGCCTTGGGCAAGTCACATTTCTAAAATGGGAATAATGTCTATTTCATAAGGATCTTCTGAGGACAAATGCCTTCAACAATGCAAGGCACTCGAATCATAGAATCATAGAAACATAGAGTGCTTTGGGTTTGGAAAGGACCTTAAAGATCATCTAGTTCCAGCCCCCTGCCATAGGCAGGGACCTTCCGCTAGACCAGATTGCTCAAGGCTCCATACAACACTTCCAGGGATGGGGCATCCACAGCTTCTTTGGGAAAGCTGTTCCAGTGCCTCATCAACCTCATCAACCTCACATTGAAGAATTTCTCCCTAATACTAATCTAAACCTACCCTCTTTCAGTTTAAAACTGTTACTCCTTGTCCTATCACTACATTCCCTGATAAATAATCTCTTTTTATGGTTCCTATAGTTCCCCTTTAGGTACTGGAAGGCTGCCTGAAGGTCTCTCTGGAGCCTTCTCTTCTCCAGGCTGAATAACCTCAACTCTCAGCTTGTCATCCTAGGAGAGGTGGTCCAGCCCTCTGATCATCTTTGTGGCCTCCTCTAGACCTGCTTGAACAAATCAGTATTTTTCTTTCTTACCTGGAGAGCCTGAGATCTTATGGTTTACATAAATACATGAAGTAACTTTGTAAGCTCTGTATTTGGAAACATGGCAGGATAAGGAGTTCTGGGTTCCCATGTAATTTGCTGAAGGAAAGGCCACAGCAAAAAGAGTCTTAATCCTGTCTTCCTGAAGGCAGATGTTCCACACAGGAAGATGTTCCCAGCCTCAGAGATGAATGTGTTCTTGCATTTCACACACAGAAACCACCTTCCTGCTTCAGGCAGGATATGAACTCTGGGTTACCCACTGCAGTCACAGCTGCTGCTCTTGTCATTCGTGTAGCACTTCATCATCGCAGCTATATGGTACAAATATCCCCACACGGCACCTCAGCCAAAACACCTCCCAAAACTCCTCTGTATGCTGCTGTTTTCTGGGTAACCAACTTAACCTTCTACACAACACTGCCGCTCCCTCATATTATTCAGGGTGGGATTAACTAGTCAGTGATCTCACACCTTGAGTCTGGGTCATGTTCTGCCACTCAGGCCTTACCCACCCAGACAAGGACTGTCTCCCCAAACCACAGAGGGAAAAAAAAAACAACAGCCCAGCACATCCTCACACCAGCTACCCAGGCATGCTCTCTGAAATGCCTGGGTTAATACACTGAGCATCCAAGTGAAAGGAATCCCAGGACACCCCTCAGTTCACAGACTGAGAGGAAAGGACTGATTTCTCAGTAAAAATCAGCAGCCACTGAGATGCAAATCCAAATAGGCCAAAGACCAAAGTAGAAACATATTGTGTTCCAAAAGGGCCACTTCCACAGTGTTGGAAACTATTATAAGCCAAATCATCTTGGAGAGAGAATTTTTGAAAGGAAAAGAGAAGTAGTAATTAGGAAGTATTAAAAAAGAGAGCACTGAATGGATAAATAAATATCCACAATCGTACACCAAAAAAAGGAAATTTTTGCTCTGTGACACATACTGTGGTTGGACTTCTCTACACCTTAAAACCCTCCAAAGTCTGAAGAGAGGCTATAAATGCTGCAGAGCTGCAAATGTCTTTATGTCCCTCCGAGGTGGTAAATCCCATGGACCATTTGTAGCTCCACTACTGATCCTCATGGTTCCTCTGTGTTAACTTTGGCACACCTTGCCCCTGGATCACAAGAAGGAAAGAAAAAAGCTTTCAGCAGCCGCAACATAGCCCTTCAGTCAAGGGAAAAGTGTAATAAAGCATTAAGTCTCAAGTGAATAAACAACCCCCAAAGGCAACCCTTCTCACTTTAGTGTATCTTCCCTTTTCTCAAAGGTGTAGGCTGAATTTCCTTCTTCTGAGGTGAGCTGTTGGATCACCTCATTGTGGTCATGAATCCATGGTCTCTGTGACCTTCTGCCAGAAGGTTCTTGGGCAATTCAGCAAGGAGCTTCACAGCCTCCACAGTCATCCTGAGGTCTAGGAGTGATGTGACAGAGACCACGGCTCCATGACCACAACAAGCTGATCCAAGAGCATACCTCTGAAGAAGGAAATTCACTCCCTTGGAGTAATCTGCTTCAGCAAGATAACCAGTTTTATGCTGGTTTAATATGCTGAACTGGCACAAGAAATGCTCCACTAAGAGTCATGGTCAGTGCAGGAGTGGGTAACTCTGCTGAGCAGAGGGTGAGAAAAGCCAGGACCAGGGAATAGGTAAAAGGCACAAACCCCACTCCTTTCAGCAGCACTGCACTGTCACATTAGCGTCTATGCTTGTGAAACCGCAGGCTGAGGACTTGCTGTGGAGCAATAACTCATCTGCAGAACCTTTCACGAAGTGTAAGCCAGTACTCCCAAGCAGGTTTCATATCTCACCCATCAGCTCCCCAAAGCATCATACATATAAAGTAATAATCTAGTGAAAGGGGAAATAAAATTAGCTGCACAAATATTTAGATAACCCATGATAAAAGGAGAAGTAGGCAGCAGCTCATAGAAATCATAAGCCAGAAACCTGATAAGATGGGCAAAAGGACAAAAGGAAATAAATTCTGTGACCACCAAGACAGCAAGGGAGATTTGGTCTTTGGGTGTTTGCTCTCCTGGGTGTTTCTTGAATTATTGTTTTTTCTTTAATATCAAAGCCAAATTGGTTCATTTTTGGATGGACAAAGTAGATGAAAATGAAGAGGGCAAAACTATTTCATAAATATTCTTATCCAGCATAAGAGAAGCAGGAGCCTACGTGCATGTGTGAAATGAATGTGAATTAACCAGCCTCACTGTAAACAAGTTCAGTAAAAAACCAGACAACTAGAGTAGCTCCTAAATGAGCAAGTCTGGGTTGTGCACCTGCAAGAGCTCTAGAAGACCAGATGGACAAGTGCTCTGGACTTACTCCTCTCCACTGACTGGAAGGCAACTAACACAACTGCTTGAGATATGGCACTGACATATATGGCACTGACATGAAACATAAGGTGCCACCTTGAGACTACCTAGACCCCTACCTCAAGGCATCCTGAGAAGGAAAGAAAAGCTCAAAGCAGCTGGAGACAGCTTCTCAGGCTCATACTTGCTGAACAATGATTGAGCAAAACAGCAGCTAATGGGGACATGGAGCACAGCCCATAAAAACAAAGCCTTTGGCCCACTGGAAATGAGTGGAAAGGGCAGGTCTCCCACAGAAGAGCAGAGGGGCTGTGTGTCTTTCCATGCCAGCAGGCACAGCCTGGAGACAGGAGATGCTGCTGTGCCTACACCATCTCCCATAATTCTTAAGAAGTGGCCACTTCCTTCAAAATCTTCAGGTTTGTCAGAAATTGCAAGTGAGGAAAGTTGCTGTTGTTCCTAATGATCAACAGACTATTCCATAAATACACCTAGTAGGACTCATGTTCCTTCTCCGTGTAGGAGGTGCTCCAGGCAGGCCAGCAAGGTGCTTGGAGCATCTACAGCAAGGAGCTCCTGCCATCCCCTCCAGGAAGCGCTGGGGTCTAAGACAATGTGAGCACAAGTAGCTTTCAGATGCCTTTGTGAGCTGCAGCCTCACACCTGGAGGGGCTGTGCTGGTGAAGAGGGCACCCTCTAGTAAGGCCATGGGAAGAGGCTGTCAGTATCCCATGGCATGGCCCATGTTCAGAGCACTGTCTTTTCTCTGCCTCAGCATGGCCATGAAGGGAGCAACACACTGAGCGAGAGCTTAGTAAGCTCACAAATTTCCAGAAGGCTCTCCTGACGAGAGGGAAGAGGAGCAGGAACATAGGCCACTTGCCAGAGATTGATTTGTCCAGTTTAAGGAAATTAATTTGTCTGTGGCAGTAGGAAAGCTTGCAGCTGCTGGCTCCAGGAAGCCTGGACAGCAAGACAACACGGCGCCAACACTGCTAGAATTAAGCAAGTGAGGTGAACACCCAGCAGCCGGGACTCAGGAAGCTTGGTGGCTTCACATCCCTGCAATGACAGGCTCGCACACCCACCATTTCCATTCTGAACTGTTACATCCCAGGGGGCAGCTCTCTCTAAAATCCAGGCTGGCTGTTAACACTTAGTGTAGCTGGTACGAGATAGTGTTTGAAGACCCCACCATTCATCAATTAAAACCTTGCCCTGCAAAAGCCAGGGGTCTGTCCCGCAAAGGGGAGCCCAGCAGGCTACTGGGGTGGTGGGACACTGTGTCCCAACCCAGGGAGCTGAAAGGCAGGGAGAATACTAACAACTGTGTAATCACAAAATTATGTTTCCTTATTTTTTTTCCTTTTTTTTTTTCCTCAGAAGATAAGAACAGTTGGAGAAGTATATGCTGTGGGGCCTCAGCAAATCTACTGCCAGGATTTGCTGTTTGAGGCTTTCATCCATCCAGTTTTAATCCAAATTAGTAGGAGCTTCAGAAAGGGATTCTGGCAAAGTCACAGCTGGAAAGATTTTCATCATTAATTCTGCCAGGCATATAAAAATACAATTAAAAAAAATAGGAAGGGGGTGGGATATAACAGCTCTTGGCGCAAACTTGTTTTGATTTGCCTTTAGAGGAAAAACAAAAACCAAAATAAAATCCATATTTAATTAAGAAATAATCCTTATCTTTGTCTTCCTTGACATTTTTACATAAGGCTAAAAATGCCATTCTGTGATTATTATAGAATTAATTTCTTTGCTTCATAAAAAGGCAGGGCGGCTGGGGGTGAGAGGGGAGGGCCGGCTCCCCTGGCCCCAGTGGCACAGGGCTGTGCAGATTTTTGGCAGGTCACTCTCTGTAGCAAACAGCAGTAGTTTAACGAGTTCAGCCTGCAGCTTGTCAGTGGGAACACGAGGGCGGGGAGGCAGCACAAGCACAGGTGGTGCCTGGCACTTGTGTGTGTTCACCCAGTGAGCACCAGCACGTTCACACTGCCTGGGACCAGCTCCTCGGCAAGGACAGGTCCAAAGGTGCACACACACTTCTGTGACAGCTCCTCTTCCAAGCTGTGGAGACTAAAACATGACATTTTGCAAATGCCAACTTTGACAAATACTGCTTAGGCAAACCAGCTCCCCTTCTCATGGAGAATTCCAAAAGTGGCAGCAAAGACACTGAGATCTCCCTCCTATCAATGGATTTTACCTTTCAGCTGCCAACCTCACTTTATGGAACCTACAAGAGTTAAAAAAGATCTTACTTGGCAAACTTGTAATTTTATTTATCTAGGGAGTGTTGTGTTAAGGAATGAGGCTCGAACAAAGGCACACAAGTATTCTCTGCCGCATATGCATTTTGAAGAGAGAGTAGGAACTTCCCAAAATGCTCCCAAATTGCTATGGGTCTCTTTATTAATGAGATATAAGGTTCCCTTCAGGACAGAAGCCTATCTCCTATGGTGCTGCTTGTGATTCTGGTTATCCTAGTCTCTGTCACAGCTGTTATTGCAATAAACCCATTGAACTGCCCAGCACTCCTAACCTCAGATCTCAACGCTTTAAGCCAACTACCTCAAAACAAACCTTATGAATGAATTGTGACCACAGAGGCATCATTCCACCCATCACATACATTCACACAAAGAAAATGACCACAAACAACTCAGTGGAGAAGACTGCCTGTATGTAAATATAAGGAGCTACACTGGGGAGTCAGACTGGGGAATGAGATGCTGGAAAGCAGTGCTGTGGAAAGGGATCTATCTGGGGGTCCTGGTCAAAAGAAAGTTGAACAGGAGTCAGCAGTGCCCTGGCAGCCAGGAGGGCCAAGCGTGTCCTAGGGTGCATCAGGCACAGCATCGCCAGCTGGGCAAGGGAGGGGATTGTCCCACTCTGCTCTGCACTGGTGTGGCCTCGCCTTGAATATTGTGTGCAGTCTGGGATGCCACAATGTAACAAAGACATTAAACTGCTAGAGAGCGTACAAAGGAGGGCCACGAGGAAGGTGAAGGGTCTGGAAGGGAAACCTTAGGAGGAGCAGCTGAGGTCACTTGATCTGTTCAGCCTGGAGGAGACTGAGGGGAGACTTCATTGTGGTCTTCAACATCCTTGTGAAGGGGAAGCGGAGGGACACGCACATCTCTCTGGTCCCCAGAGACAGGATGTGAGGAAATGGCATGAAACTGAGGCAGGGGAAAAGGTTCTTCACCCAGAGGGTGGTTGGGCACTGGAACAGGCTCCCCAGGGAAGTGATCACAGCACCAAGCCTGACAGAGTTCAAGAAGCGTTTGGACAATGCTCTCTGGCACATGGTGTGACTCTTGGGGATGGTGCTGTGCAGGGCCAGGAGTTGCACTTGATGATCCTAATGGGTCCCTTTCAACTCAGCATATTCTGTCATTCTGTAATAGATCCAACTACTCACAGGATTTTCTCCACATAGCTGTTTCATGCCTAGCCAAAAATCATAGTATTTAAGGAACCTTGGCTATTAGTTGTTACGAACTTTCATAACTAAATTTATTCTGTACTGCAATTACCCACTTGCATATCCCCTAGTGCTACATCAATAGAAGAAAAGATAGAACACAGATTAGTTTTGCCTCCAAAATACACAGCACAATTCTTAGCGTTTAGTGGAAACCTTTCATATTAGTCTCAGGATAAAGCAAAGACACTCTGGGCTGTTCAATCATGGCACTGAACATCCATCCCTAGACACCAGTCAGAGACATCCCAACTTCTGGGATGGACTCCAGAGAAGGACGTATTGCAATTAACTATGACTATTTTGCCAGTGGTATCTCCTTATGGAGATGAGACTGTTAGGAGTTATGTATTTGATTAGAATTAACTACTTATCCCATTACATATAATAACATGACCTGCCATTTTGCACTTCATTAATGAAATATTTATTAGAATGAATCCATGAAGAATGGATTTTAAAACAGATTTTTATACATCAAGTGGCATTTTCACTGGAAAAAAAAATTTCAAACAAAACTTCCTTTTGGAAAGAATTACCACAGTGATACTATGCTGTTTTGAACATGTTTAGATTTTTTTTTATTTTCACCTCTTTTATGTAAGGCAACAAAAATTTGGATTAGAATCTCAGATGATCACTAATATATCATTGTACCAAATCATCCTTTTCCAGCACCTGAAAACTGAATTTTAAAAAAAATTAACTTTTGGGGAGGTTTAAATGAAGCAAAATATCCTAATCCTACTTTGCTACTCAAAGCACTCCTTGTCAAGCCTGACACTCACAGTGGAAGCCTCCTGTGCCTTGTTCTGCTGTGAGTTATCAGCAGCCTCTGAGGCACCTCCTGGGTACCTCCCTGAGTGGACAGTCAGCCAATTCCAAGAGTAGCAGCAAAGACACTGAGATCTCCCTCCTATCAATGGATTTTACCTTTCAGCTGCCAACCTCACTTTATGGAACCTACAAGAGTTAAAAAAGATCTTACTTGGCAAACCTGTCTCAAGGTCCAGTGCCCTCAGTGCAGCCAGGCAGGATGTCCATTCTCTGGGACCTTGGGGTGCTTTAGGTAACAGAGAGCTCTCATCTCGTTGGAGTGGTGTCCTCCCCACCCACAGGCTCGGGAAGGCTGGAACTGGTGAGAGGCAGCACAAAAAGCAAAATACAGTGTACAAAATAACAGCATCCAGGACAGAGAACTATAACAAAAACAGCTGTGAGGATACATACATAAACACAGATTTCTACAGCCCAGTGAGCCAGTAAGAGAACATCAGAGAAATATATTAAAAAGGGTAGCATGGGGGCAGGTAAGATATATTTTGCCTTTTTAAATTATGTGATCACCAAAATCAATTACAGGAGAGAATAAGGTTAAAGAAACAGGGGTTTTTTGCAAATATCAAACAAAAAAAGAAAGTGGAGAGGGACACCAGTCTCTTTATTCTCCTGGGCACCCACAGCTCTATTTTTTTTAGGAAGAAGTGTCCAGACTGAAAAGACAGCCTTGTTCAACTCTGGACTTCAGCTTAAACTGCAAACCAAACAGCAAAGAAAGAACACATTAAATTTTTCTTCTCAGCTTCTATGAAGGGGTGGAGAGTCAGAAAAGAGAAACATGGTGGTGATGGGAGCTGAGCCAGCAGCTGAACCTCCTGCCAACTAACCCCAGAGCTGCTTCTTGTCCAAGAGGGAAACCTGCAAGCACTGTGTGTCATCCGTGTCCCTCTTCCTTGCTCTAACTGGACATTTTTGTCTCTGGAAAACCTGTGGCCAGAGGACAATGCAAAGTCACAGAGTCACCATCTGTGATACCCTTCTCTCGCTGATGGCCTTGAAGCTGTGAAATTGTCCTGGAGACACTGGAAAAACCCATTAAGAAGAAATCCTAAAAAGCAGAGATAGAAAGAAAGCAAAGATTCAGCATTATTAAGGTGTTTCCTCCCTGTAACATTTCTACATTTAACCAATATCAAAACAGCCTGAAAGCCCATGGTTTATCTTCTTAGCACCACTTTTCAGTAATTTTGGACTGGTGAGCCTTGACTGAGAACTCACAAAAATTCGACTGCCTTCTGGCAGCTGTGGTGTGTATGAACACCTGTGACCTTGTTGAGTCACAATGCTGAGTGCTTGTCTAATGACAAGGGACACTGAACTGTTAAGGGCTTCCACCACAGCCTGCCAGCCTTCTAGAACAGGCAAAGAGGAATAAAGGGTCCACCAAAACAAACCTTCAAGAGCTGCTGCTGAAGAGCCCATGTCCAGTGAGGGGACATTGCCTCTCTACTGGAAGGGACCCAGAGTCAGATGTCATCCCATTAACAGACACCAGTTTCTTAGGATGGTTTACAGGGAGAGCTGCACTATCCTTGAGAAGTTCACCAAGCTGATACACCTGCTTGAGTCCTCTCATCAGTGATAAGGAGAAACTACTGAGTCTGAGTTTCTGTGACTTTGCCTCATAGCTTGAGTAGAAGTGGGAAGTTCAGGCAAGACCCTTGTGTTCCTACTAAAAAAGTTTTTTTAATGCTTTTACTTATGTCTCTTTGTTTTAATGAGAAGATCAAGAGGCAGCAGGGCCAGCACTAGTTGTAGCAGCAGAAACAAAAAAAATTGCTTAGAGTTTTTGTCCAGGTCTTGTGTCCATGTGGGTTCTCTGATGTTTAATGAGAGTTGAACTCGCATTACAGCCTTTTCCTTGGAAGAGATTGTCTTCTTCTTCAATCCCTCTGCCTATTTCAACAAAAAGCGTAGCTTCATTATCTGTAAGACATCATCAAACCTTGACCTTCTGTTAAATTTGGTCATATTGGCCACTAATTATAAAAAGTATTAGAGAGAGATGGCAGGTGGGGGCACACAGTGAATGCACGGAAAATCTATTTCCGCTACTTTTCCCCCTTCTCTTCCCACAGATACGTGGGAGGCTTATAGACAGAACACCACCACCAGGTAAAGGGATCCTGTAAAAACAGGGGGCTCTTTCCCTTTGTTGCCTCAACAAATTGCTCTCTACAGCAAGAGACAGCTTCTGCCCATACGACCTTGCAGCCGTTTTCAGCTCCTCCCTCCATCCAATTTGCCGCAGCACAACAAAGCACTCCAAAAATAACATTTATTTTTAAAAACTGGAAAATGGCACAAACCACCCCAAAGGAGAGAATGACAACGGCATGAGTTCAAGCGGAGGCTCATGAACTGTCGCTGCCCGCCAGGAACAGGAAACTGGAACCTCACGGAAAGAGACTGGATGGAACCAGAGTGAAGGGAAGTGCCAGAAGCCGCGGCCATCGATGGCCAAATCCAGCCGAAAGGATAACTCAGCCGCCCGGCAGCCCTGTGCTAGAGAGAGCGCCAGGACTGTGTCACAGCTCTAGATCTATAAATGCCTGTGCTCTGGAAGCCTGCACGCACAACGGGCTGGAGTGTGCACACTAAGCAAGGAGAAATTTAAAGACGAGGAATATTTCCAAATGATAAAGTCGGGGATCAGCAGAGCTTCAACATCTGATTTCAATTCTAAACCATTTCTGATTAGTCAATGTTGATGTGGTACCCCAAATACACTGACAGTTTCTGTTCAAAGTGGTATCCTTCACTAATGACAGAGCTGGTATGTATGGACTGCTAAACAGAGGCCACACCACCGCTGCTGAAGAGACTAGAAGTTGGACCAGGTGGAGGAGAAATAAACTAAATCATTTTCACTGAAGAGACAGAGCCAGATTTGCCACTACCGTACCTCTTGTATAACCACTCAGACCATGTGTAAGGTAACTTTCACAAAAATGGAGTTGTAAGTGCATAATAAATACATCTAGAAAAATTTCTTGCCCATGAAGAATGGAATTTAATTTTAATTTAAGTAATAAAAGCTGAATGCTAAATCATAATGCTGAAATGAGGACAGGTTTTCAGAAGCAGTAGGTTTTTGATGTCATATTTGAAAGTGATCAATTCAAATTCTGCTTTTGAAAAATTTTCTGAGCTTTGATCTTGCTCCAAGTTGAGTCCAGAACAACTATTATATGGCTGACATTAAAAGTGTCAAAACAAAGTGATTTATAATGGAAACACAGAAAATAAATTACTCTTTGAGAACTTTTTAACACACCACAGATTAGATCCAGAAGGCCAGACTAAGTTGTCACCGAGTTTGTAAGCTTTCCTGCTGCAGCTGAGGACCACAATACACAGAAGAGCAAATTCAGTTAATGAACTCGATCAGATACACACAATGACCTGTGTCGTCCTTGGAGAGGCACTTAAAAATTATGATCTACAAAGATTCTAACATGACCACAGCCAGCGACCTGCAGCAAACTGAGAAGCAGGGTTGCTCTGGCTGGAGCACAGATGCATTCACCAAGGCCCTCCTGAAGAATATGTGACCACCAAAATGAGAAGAGCCATTAACATCCTGAATTAATGGGCTTAGTGGTTTTCAAATGAGGTATTTTCATGATGGACGTGGTGTGGATTCAGCAAAGTCTGCCCTTTAACAAATACAGCTTTGGTTTCAAAGATTTGATTAGGCTTAATACCATTAGGGAACCATTACTGATTTTATGCTGTTGTTGTTACTGGTTTAACTATCAATTTCTGAACCAAAAATTGCAGAAGTTGGCTTGACCAAGAGTCAAGGTTTAGGAATGTAAAAGCAAATCCAAGGTACAGATGAGCTTCAGATGTGGACAGGCTTCACAGGGTTTAACAGGCTCTCCAGAGGTTGTCAGGTCACAGAGGCTTTTCTTTTTGTGGGGTGCACATGGGCCCAGTTGTTTCTTTGCGTTTGCTGTTTGTTTTGAACACTTGTGACCTCAGCCCGAGCAAGCGGAACTCATACGAGCAATTACTACACATAACAATTAAAAAAAAACTCACGCCAACCTTGGTTTATTGTACACCATTTACAAAAAAACCAAAACAAATGAAAATGATCTTCTTAATCAGCAATCCTTGATCACCACCACGTGTTTTTAAAACAGCCAGATGTTCACAGTTTAAGAAGCCAAATAGTACTACTATTTTTGTAAACGTTAATGGTGAAAGAAGAATAATAACGGTTTTAGTCAATCATCATTAGTACTTGAAAGTACAAATATAAATTAAATAAGACTCAAAAAACTTGTACAATAAAATCTGCTATAAACAAAGCTAATTAAAAAGAACTGCTCTCAACCTGGTTGTGGGTTTCATCTTGTTTTAAAATTAAAAGCAGTATTTATTTTTCTGAAGCATCCAAATGAATGTTCATATCCAGATGTCCTTACAAAGAAACACAGTCTTCATTCTTTTCTCATTTTTAAATCTGTTTATGTAATATTTTACTTCTGATTGTCCTTTTCTTCCTTGGCAATCCTCTTTGTCACACCACTGAAATACTTCTCACGGAAAGAATTGTGTCCCCTGTACGGCATATACTGACCATCCAACAAGTAAGAGTTCTCATCTTGATCCTGCATGGCATCAAAAGGCAAACATTAGACTGAGGGTAGTGTGTTCAGCCCGTATTGCCACCACTTTGCTTCCAGACTTTTTCAAACCATTATGCGCAAGGATAAAGTAGTTAGGTTTTTATTTTACAGTTCAACGGCACACGCTTGTCACTGAAAACACCTCAGCTGACATGACCAGAATCCCACCCTTACATGACTAAATGAGCACAGGTACTATGCCACGCAGACTTCTGTAAAGGAAAATAATAGGTTACTTTCCAGAAAAAACACCATCTGGAGAATTCAGTCAGTCTGAGGCCTGTGGAAGGCAGGTACAAACAGAAGAGGCACACAAATAAGTTCCTACAGTTATTGAAGCAGATTCAGAGAAATTTTTTTTGTGTGCAGCATTCATATATTTCTGAAAGTTAAAGCTGACACAGTAAATCCCTACACATAATACCTATTTGACATTAGCCAAGAATACAGTTTAGAAAATTGGCCCACTGTATATACAAAGGTTTAGTTCATCATGTACTGTGGCTTTATACAATTAAGATACTTGTCAGCCAACATTAGCAATGCTGTAAGATAAACATTACATCAAACTTTAATCTGAGTGTTAAAGAAAACTGATGGCAACCTCTAAAAACAGTTTTATGCTTCTGGGTGATGTCGGTTTATTATTATGCTCAATAGCAGGAAGGAACAGTGACAAGCAGCCTCACACAGAACAACTGAATGGTGTGAGGACAAAATAAAAACAAGCACACAACAGAACCAAGCCTCTATCCCACCACGTGTTTCTTCTCAATTTTTTTTTAACCAATGCAGTAACATACACGTTGGTTTGTTACTTTAAAAAGCATAGAGCTATTTGTTTATACCCGAAAATAAAATTACTGTGGAATGCTTTAGCATTAGTAGGAACATGAAAGTAGATTTTAGTCAGTATTTTCATATTACAAAAGTATCACAATGCAAAGATGAACAGAATCCTAGTGGACAATCTCTCCCTTCAGCTATTTTGTAGCTTTTCCAGGTTTTCACCTAGCAAGATCAACACCTCTCCTAGCTTTTTAATGAGCATTCTAAAGGAGTGAAAGAAAAGGTTTTTCAACAAAGCAAAATGCTCGTGTGCATGTAGAAGGGCCCTCTTCTGGACACAATGAGATACACTGTGAAGTAGCTCCCACCTGGTATCCCCGCAGACATCAGGAACGTGACACCAGCTTAAATTAACTTGCCAAATGTTCAGCGTCAAGTAGATATCTATTATGTAAAGCATGTACACCAGTAGCAGCAGCTCTATTTAAATACTGCACAAGTGGAAAACAGCAGAAGAAAATGACTTCAGGAAACCCAGTGCAGGCACAGTACTATCTGTTGTCTTTGGTCCCCTGTGAGAGACTGCCATCTCCATGACTGTTCTCAGGCTGATAAAAGAACAGGCTTTTAACATGTTTGTGGAAAAACCCCAAATTACGAAACGACTATAAACAGGCAGGAAACATGAAGGATTTAAGACACAGTCCTCTCACAGCCAGCCTGCACCCACTTCTCCAGGCCACTCAGGAAAAGAACACTACTTCTTCTCTTGAAATTGCAGGTCAGAAATCCTTCTTTGACATAAACATGTATTTTTATATCACTGGGATGTGCTTTAACAAGAATGTCACATAATTCACTTACTTGGAGAAATGGAAGGAATATTTGACCCTGAAGGATAATGATATATGGATCAAAGATGTTTTAAGATAAAAATTAATCCCCACAACCTCTAAGAGGTCACGCATGTGTACAACATTCATTTTGATTCCATAGGAAACAAAATGCTGATTTGAGGGGAAGGGATGAAGGAAGAAACTACCCTCTCCTCTACCTCCAAGCTGGTTAGGGCAGAGAGAGGATGTGCTGTGCAGAACAAACTTCAAGTAAAACACAGCTGTAATAGGGGCATCTGCATGCACCAGATGGAAACAGGCTTGGTGCACTGCTCCACAGCAGAATCTCATCTCGAGAATCCAGGCCTCACCAAAAGCTCTGCAAAAACTGCTGGCTAAACGAGAGATCTGCAGTTAGGCATGGACTTCTTAGGAGAGATTAAAAAGGAAGTTCCTGGCCCACATTACAATAATTCCAGTTTAAGAGGTTCCGTTCCCTACCTCTCCCCTGTACAGGCATGACTGTCTAATAAATATGGCGATTGCTTAAAAAACAAAAAACAAAAAATCCCAAACACCAACAAGAATGGGAATTGCTCCTTAAAAAAAGGTAAAAGAAAATAAGAAATCCTGAACTACCTGGAGATACCAGTCACTGTTGAGAATTACTAGTCAAAACAGTTTTATAGGCAGCATGAGAACTGATCAAAGTAACTGAAATGCTTGGATTTCAGAGATGAAGGACTTCCAAACAAATTCTACCTTATAGCATTTTGTATCAGGGAGCTGAATGGGTACAATCTGAACACCAGAGATAGGCTTCATTTAACTCTATAGAGAAAATAACTTGTCAAAAAATCGTAATTGAACAATTTTTATTTGTTCTAAAGACAACACTAAAATAGGTGTTAGAGATCTCAAATAACGAAGAGGTGGAAGAGAAGGGGATGCTGAACGATAACAAGAAAATTTTGTTTTTCTTTAAATCTTGGCAAATATTATGTGACATTCTAAAGATTTTTATTAATCTAGCATGCCCTGACAGTTCAGCTTCAAGGTAATTACCCACATTTAGTTTTTGTTTAAAAAAAAGTCATCCCTCCGCAGCTGGAGCTGGACAGTAGCTATAGAAACCACTTGTACTAATGTTATACTGCTATAAACAAAATGGAGCAGTTACCAAATCGGGGACAGCAGGGTCATATATCCAGGAACAGACACTGCTAAATTCAGTAGGAAAAATTCTACACCAGTAACAACTCTGGAGTGACCACGTGACGTGGAAATGCTTGACCCATTCAGCTGGGTGAGTTCGTGTGCCTGGTGCTCCACAGTCCCTTCCTGGGAAATCGTATGCTCAGAGTGTGTCCTTCAGTCAAGTTTTCTGTTTCATCTTACTACATAATTTCTATGCATCTCTCTTGGCATTAAAAAAGTGGGATGCCTTCCCAGGGAAGGAGGAACATAGGGCTCTGGGCTGAGGCTGCAGTTGCCCCTGCCTCATCCACCCTGCGTTTTGGGGGGATAGTGTGCAGAAGTGCTGTGGGGGAGCCAGAAGGGGAGTGTGCATTTTGGGGTGAATGCTGTGAATACAGTGGCAAAAGTTGTCTGAAATGGTAATAAAAAAACCCCAAACCTTAAATGTTAAAAACCAAATAACTCCTCTGTTCATATTGTGCACATGCTGGAAAAGCCTATTCGTATCAACACTGAGTTCAGGAAGAAACCTTTTCCAGTTGGCACAATTTCACTGTAAACTTAAAAAGAACAGACTGGATGCTTACAAGACAGTGAGTTATACACCAGTTTTGTGCAATTTTTAATTCAACATATGATCTTCATGCTTATGATTTCTCATGATAGATCAATACTTCATCTAGACATACTCAACTTTTGCCTTCGCTTTGGTCTCCTTTTTCTTACAAATAATTCCAAGCAAATTGCACCACCAATTTCAGCAACTGACTAAATTCATTTCCAGTTAAGAGTTTATTTGAAGTGTTAATAGTGAAATCAAAATTTGCCGTGAAATCTGCAATTCCTTATTGGTGGCAAACACTGGGGAAACCGAAGAACTGCATAATAACAGTAACAGGATTTGTAACATTTCTCAGCCACTTGCAAGTGCTGCACTAAGCTGAATTAAAAGGCAATTGAGGGCCTGTTACAAACCAGTTCCGTAAAGCAGACAGGAACTGTCTGGAAACATAAATGTTTGGCATATGCATAAAAATTCGCTCTTTCGTTTAGGAAAAAGAGAAGCACACAAAACTCTGACTATTGAATTTTATGATCATATCTGGTAAGTCAAAAGTATCCAATTCAAAGGTTGCTCAGGATATTAAGACAGGAAAAAACATGTTCCAGGTAAGGGACACTGGGGCAGGGAAACCTCAGACACCAAAACAAAGTCCTAAACCAAGCAGGCAGTAGCTAAGGATTCAACATGCATTTTGTTCTCTAGACAAGTTTTGCATCATCAGAAACCATACAGGGGTTCTGGTATTTTTTAATTATCTAACAGACATCTGGAATACTGAATGTAAGCATTTGCACAGTCTTATCTAGGCAGCAAGCCTGCCAACCAGTCTCAGGTGGTCAGAGCTAAACATTTCCAGACATGAACCTGTCAAACCATGTACTGAAGAACAGGTGATGCACAAAAGGAGAGTAACAAATGACGAAAGTCTATTTGCAGAAGGGTGGATATATTTTTTAGGTTAGAATATGTTACCCTACAGCACTGGTAGCAATAAAACTGCTGTCAAAAACCTCCCTGAACACCCTGAGACGCACATGTCAAAAACTTTCATCGTTTACCCTCCTGGTTTGCTACTGGTGAAGTTGCCAGCTCCGAGGCTGAACTCCACCAGAGTGTTTATAAAAGTTCAGGTGTTGCTTGAGAACTGCAGTCACCATGAGCACTACGAACACAGCACTGAAACCCTGCTGTGTCATTAGTGCAAGCACCACACAGACACAGCAGCCTGACTGCATCTCCTGCCATCTGAAACAGCTCTTCCAGCTGACAAGGAATGCACTAAAAACACTTGCTTACTGAGTGCATTTTCATTAAGAATTTGCCTCACATGTGTTTAGCATCTCTTTTAACAGTATTAAGTGAGAGAAGCAGCAAGAATGGAAAGGAGAGCTGAATGCAATATTCCCTGGTCCCAGTGCCTCAGGAGACGCACTTAGTGTGTCACAAACAAACACAAAAAAGAGCCAGTGTGCTTTGCTGTACTTGTTACAACTTCAGTATTATTTCAAAAGCTAAAATGTACCACTCTAAAGATGAAGTAACAGAATTAAATAAGGTTTACTTGTACTGCAACACCCACAAAGACATTTAGTATTTACTTGGGCATCGAGACACGCTTTGAAATTAATGGAAACTTGGGCATTAAGGCAAAGCTTCTGTGGATGGGACTCACAAGTACCCCTAAGTTCAAAGATCTTTTTCACACTATCAAGGGGCTTTTTCGGGATGAAGAGTTTAGCAAAAACTGAGAACAAAAAGAAGAAACCAAAACCAGAACAGTCCCTTAAATCACTACTCAATTTTATAAAAGCTTTAACTCTGATCATAAAAACCGATGTGTGACAGAAACAAGGATCAAATGCTGAATAGCACGAACTTGTCACGAACGCAACAGGTACTTTTTTACACAATATAATCAAGAATTCAAGCTTACCTTGAATTCTTTCACCTTTTCCATGGTTATGAGGCGCCTTGATGTGTGGCTGGAAAGCATCTGCTCGCAGTTGCTAATAAGTTTCAGGCACGGATGGCGGGGAATGATCTCTTCTGTATATCTGGAAGAAATAAACATTCACAGCGCTGTAGGCTCATGAAGTGGAAGACTAGCATCTGAAACAAAATTCTTACAGACTCTTCACAAAAAGGCCCAGAGTAGAAAGTTGTTATGCACTTTAAGCTGATTAAATAAATTCAGATATTGGTGCTCCAGAATTTTGACATCATATATTCCAATCATCTTGACATGCAGTGTGTAGAATAAATTAGAACCTCACAGTAAAAATACACTCCCCCCCCATTTTCTATATGTATTTAAATTATGTTAATGTATGCACACACAGACATATAATACGCCTCTCTAATTTCAAGTAGAAAATATCTCAGCCAACCAGGAATAATAACTTACCCAGTCAGAGCTGTGATTTTAAAAACATATTCCACAGTCAACATATATGAAGTTGCAGAATAAGAGACTTTACTCTGGCTTCCTAAACGGGGATCATTGCACTTCAATTTCAAATCTTATTAAGTCAGCTCTTATTAGACAGTGACATTCCTGAACTTCAAAATTTGCTGTTACAAATTTGTCTCATTATAATTACATTTTCTAATAGCAAAAAAAAAATCCACTATCATTTAACATCAGATAGAATTTAATTATAAGCCAACGTTGCTGCTATCTATAGAAGCAAGAGTTACAGTGTTTTAAATGCTCCAGCACATAAGCATACTATTTTCTATATAAAAAGTGCTCTCTCTAGATTGCTTTCAATCCTTCTATTTCTCCAAATGCTGAAAGGGAAATGTAAAGATTTAAGAGCTTTGCATGGGACTACAGCAGCAAGAAGTATTGACCTAGCTAGTATGATAAATATGAGATGAGATATCCTTCCTACATAGTGAAACACAGATCAGTCATTTATTCTTAGATCTTGTAATAAGCTTTCATGTAATAGTTACTAAATGACAACACAGAAAATGGGTTCTGGTATTGTTAGGGACTATGGTTTTGTACAAAATGCCTGCTCCTAAGATTTTCCAATGTCTGGGGGTCAACAGAAGTCAGACATTGAAACGCAGAACTGAACAACTTAATACCTATGATTTGAATTTAAAAGGTACAAAGGAGGAGCTTTACATTTTTCCTGTAAAGAGGTGGATTTTCTGAATGAAAGTAAAGGTGTTGGTCTGGGAAAGAGAAGTCAATGTAACAGCTTAAAATAGGATCCATCTAGGTGGTGGTGGAAAACTTGGCATTTCTTAAGATAACAGTGAACTGTTAAACAAGTAACTCAATACCAAATACAGATCTACAAATAAGAAAAAACTCAAACAGTACTGCCTCTTTGCTTTGCTCCAAAATTTCCAGACCACAAAACTACCTTTCAGTCACTTCTTGTGCAGAAACAAGTGTCTGCTTCTGCTAGGTGAAGTCAGAGCCTGCTTTTGACAAAGAAGAATGAAATTTATTCTCAACTGCTTTTTCTATTACATGAGACTTTTGATGCATCTAGTACCACCAAACTGTCTCTTTCTCTTACAAAGGTAGGCACTCTGCCACAACATTTTAAAAGTTTCTCTCCATAATCATATAGAAGGCTGACTTTATTGGCATTAGAAGAATTTGGACTCAACAATGATTTCAATGTCTGATTGAAAGAGTAAACTTTGGAGTGAGATGCTATCCTGAAGAGGGAGAGATCATTATCACTTTGTTAAAAAGCCTTTTCTGTTAGCATTAATGAATGCATTTCTACATTCTTTCAGGTAAAACTCAGAAACAAGTAAGAAATACAGAAGCAGTGGTTTTAACAGACATCCAATTCAACACAGTTTTGGCTTTAATTTAAGGTAATATACAAAGATCTGAAAAAATGCAACTGAAGGCCGGTGTTGACAACTGATATTTGATAATGCAACATGTTAGTAGAAAGCATCTTCTCTTCACCTCCCTTACTTGCTTTAATGCCCCATGTTCATTATTACAGCTGAAAATAAACTGACTAACCTACTATTCTATGCTAATTCTAGCAACTTTAGTATTTCAATTCATAGTAGGATGTACAAATTCACTTTTTAAGAGGCAACTCAACTAGACCTCCCCAAAACAGCAGCTGAAGTTGATCCCCAAAGTGCAGTTCCCTAGTTATCTGAAGTGAAACACTTCACACCGCTGTAGTGAGGAAGCATGCTTTTACTGAAGTTCAATGAGCAGACAGGAAAAAACTCTGGTATCTTGATGAACAAAATAAGTTCAGTAATTTCAAACAGATTTTATTGACATGAAAATTAGCTATAATACTATGAGTGGCATTCATTGCTTTGTCTGTGAATTGTCTTACAAGAAAAAAGGCCTACTATCCCAATTCTATTATTTACTAAAAAATGCAAACTACTAACTACACTCTCCTGTTACAGAAGCATGTAACAGAAATGGCTCCTTTTGATTTCCAAATTTTCAAAACAGCATGTGGTATATAGGACTATCAGAAGCCACTTCCATGGTGAAACCAGGGACAATCACCACTTTATATATCAGTACAGTTTGACTGTACATATAAATATATGACACTGTAGAAACTACCTTCAGAGCGCATCTGTACCTGGAAGCCACTTTGAAACAGTTACCGTACATCAACTCCTCACTTCACAGTGAAAAATTTTTACAAAAACAAAACAAAAAACCCTCTCAAACCTAATCGAAGAGATGCTGAAATAAGGCATGCAAACAGCTGTTTTTCCTTATAAACTCAGTTCTGACCCCAGGCGCACTATGGAGCAGACAGGATCCCGCAGTCTCTGCTGGCCTCTCTCGTCGCTAACAGGGCTGCTCCGGGATGCTTCCTGCCTCTCACTGCCATCTCTTGGTCACTTGACTTTAGTTTCTCAGCAGAAAGCTCTACCAATAGTGCCAAACCCCAAAGAACCAAGGATGATTTTTACACACTTCTATCAGCTCTCTAGCAGAAACATGTAGCAATACCAGCTGTGCTTCCACTGTCTTAGAAATCAATCTGCATCTTGGAAGTCTTACTTTTTAAGCTTAAACCTCAAGCCACTGGACGTGCATTTGCAATGACAGGCAAAGGCATTTTCTGTTTGGTAACAGTCCGGAATTCTCCCTATTCAAAAGCTTTGTTACAAAATGTGGTTTCCCTCATACAAAATTTTAAAATATGAGGTCTGGGCATTACTTTTAAGCGTTGGTACTATGGAAGCTCCAGCTGTACTGTGTCCGAAAGGAAAGCCCAGAGAGAATGCAGCATCCATTCTGACACACAACACAGCAGAAATCAACAGTACATACTCAGGCCTGTATATGGGCAGCCAGTAAACCAATCTTCCTCCCATCACCAGATGCTCTGCCGCAAACTTCAAGAGGTCAAAAAAGATGTCACTTAGATGGTAACTGGATGAAACGAATAAGTGATTTTCTGTGCTAAACAAAAAATATACAAGTGTAAGCAAACACAAGAGCACACGTAAAACCTAAATTTTTAATAATAGTGATTTAAAAAGACAAACAATATGCTAAACCACAAAAGCACTATCTGAGCTTTGCAAAGCTACCTAGGACAATTCAGGAGTACAGCTTCTCCTATGAGGAATACAACTTCTCAAGAGCCCCTGTAACTGTCTCTTTGACTTCCACATGTATTAAAGATGAGTCTAAAGAATCACAGGTATGTTGGCAATAGTTATCTTGCACAGCATCTTTCTAAAGCAATTACAGTAGAAGTCAGAAGACAAGGAAGGCCAGGCAGTGGAGAAGCCATACGGTATCTATGAAGAGAAGGAGCAGTGGAAAATGCAAAAGAAAAAAGGTTATGGTAAAATTACAAGTATTCCATTTTAGACTGATTTTGCCTGTAGGGACCAAAGAGAACTTTGTGAGAATTGGAAATACAAGGTAATGGTGGCTTACAGAGCTGAGAAATAGGATTCAAAATCTGAACAAAGGCAAAGTATAAGGAGGGAGAACAAAACTGAGTTTTCAGGAAGTGACAGTGATTTTGCAAACAGAACGAAAAGTGTTTTTCTTCTTTAATTATAATTGCTACCATTTTTTAACTGCTGACAGCCAACAAAGAAGTAACAAATATTCTGAAACTGCTACTGGGTTTCCATTAACACATTTATATTCTACAACAGACAAGACAGCTTCCCTACCTTCTTTCAACTGACTTAACTGTTTCCTTTTGTGATCCCATTCTGCGAGGAGCTTCTCTGATACCATATGGTGCTAGACAAAGCAAAAGCAAAATACAGAGATGAGAACCTCACCCTTTGTCCAAATAACATGGAATTACACAATACATATACAACAGTGCACAAACTGTGGCTTATGCAAAGTTTAGAAAAAAAAGGAAAGCTTTTACAAAGTTAAAGTCAGTAAGGAAAATTTCAAGATCTCCTGAAAGTTTCTTGCTCCAGAAAGTTATTTTAAAACTGTTTCAAAGAAATCCCTTCAGCTGTAAGAGCTTCTAGCAGCCTACACATTTGCAACATGACAAAGGACAATGCTGTGTTGTTTGTTAAAAGATACTCCTTAGATTTCCAACATGTGATAAATAATCCCATCTTTTTTTTGTTTGACAGACACAAATATGTCCCCTATAGCACTTAACTAACTTTTTTCAAAATGAAATTAAGTGTATCAGAATTTCTTGTCAGCACATTACACAAATGGTAATTCTCACACATGAGAAGAACCAGAGAATGCTATTTCTCATACATTTTTTGCACATTTCTAATAGCGTAACATACTTATTTCATGTTCAAAACATCTGAGTTTGTGAGACTTGTTTCAGCATCATGGAAGCACCAATGTAACCATTGCAGAAGTTTTACAAATTGTTTCACACTCAGTTCTAAGTCTGTATTAATATTCTACACTGTCTTGTTGCCAAACAGGCCAAATAAAAATTAGCAAGCAACACACAAAGAAAAGTCACACTTCCTATTCCTAATTAATATGAATGCGTCATTGTAAAAGCCAGCACCTGAGATCAGAAATTGCGCTATCAAGGTCTTTCATTTATTCCCTCGCTTTCTTTTCCCTCTCATACAGGACAAATAGTGTTTAGTACATAGGTTTCTAAAAGACCAGAGGATCCTTTCAAACTGCTCCTGCTTCCAGTAGTTGAGTGTATTGGAAACACATTAAAATTTCTCTTTGGAAGCATTACATTAAGCACTTAACACAAGTCTCCAGAAGTCCATCAGAGATGCATGGCAGACTCCAGTGTGCTGCCAGCAGCAATACAGACCATTCTGATAAGAAGTCTCTATGCATCAATCACGTTATGCTTTTACTGAAGGAGACTTCTAAGGATGATTTTCAGCCATATTGATTTCTGAACATAACATTCTCTCAGTGGAAGGAAGTGCTATTGCCAGCTTTGTTACACACTTATAATGATCCTTAAAATAAATGCAGAGGTCAAATGCAGATCCAATTTCCATAGTGCTGCTCCCAGCAGTCATCTTTGGAAACATAGAAGCTGCAGGCCTGAGCACTCGTCCAGACATTTAATCAATGTACATAGGCAATAATGTTTCAGTCACTGTTATTGGGCAACAAAAGGCAGTAACAAACTCACGGTCAGTAATGATTGCATCAAACAACATCCCTTTCCTCCATATTGGTCTTGAAGAATCAGCAACAAGTGCGTCGAGGTAGTATTTCTCTAAACCATACTGTCGGAGATTAGCTCTGATATTTTCATCTGGCCCTCTCCATTTCTGGTTCTTTCTGCTTGCCTTGCCTGGGAGGGGAAGGCGAACGGAAAGAAGAAAAAAAAAGCATACTCAACAAGAAGCTATTCTATAAGAAAAGCTTTCATATACTCAACCATTTAAATAAAAGGAAAATAATAAAATGCCACCAAAAAGACCTGTCAAAAGTACTTGCAATAAACTTCACAAGTAGTAAGGAGAAATGAAAATACATGAGAAAAGTTCTGCTGCATCATCTGCAAAGGGCGTCAAAGAACACATTTACAAAAATGCTGGTTTGCAAGGTGCTCTCTCCATCCAAGAGTCACAATCCTGCCCACTAGGTCAAATATAATTTGAATATTTTCAGAGAAGTAAGAATGAGATTAGGGTTCCTGGGTTACGTTTTGAGGAGCTTCCCAAATCACACGTTAAAAGAACACACAGCTGTGGTGATTATTATTTGGAACTTTGTTTTAGTTTTCATTATTATTATTATTCAAAAATATTTCCTGCTTAAAAATAAGATAATATTGTAACTAGGATGCATGTAAACTCGTGAATAAAAATAAGTATGACCAAATAAATCCTGTGAAGAATAATGTTGCTTTAAAATCCGCTAAGTATCATCCACTACCATCAGTATTCTTAAATTCCAGAGAGTAAGATTTCAGTGGCTTAGAAACACATAACATACCTAATCCATGGACTGTGTTGTAATCTATATCAGTACCACACACATATGCCCCAAAATGCGCTGAGGAGATTAGAAGGCCACCTGTACAGGGGAGAAAAGAGGAAAAGTATAAACTTCTGTCATAAACGTTACCTGTGTTAGGATTTTTTTCCTCAGGAGCTTCAGGAGTCTACACCAGCAGCACACTAGACCCAAGGAAAAGAAACCAAAACAAACACTAAAAAAAGAAGTGAAACTATCAACCAGTTAGAAACACTATGTAATTATAATCAGACATAATAACACTAAGTCCTTTGTCTGCTATACATGATTTTCCTTATCTTGATATGCCCTGTGTCACTCCTTATCTCTGGAGACTTTCCAGGAGTTTTGTTTATGGTTTTCTGTATTTTAAAGCAGTAAGATCCTTTAATCATTACATGAACCAAAATTTTTGATTCTACTTTGCAAGGAGCAGAATTTCAAATTGTTGTCAAACGATTTGAAAAACCATCACCAAACAGATGGCAGTTCTACTGTGTCTGTTCTCAAAGCCAGGTTCTTTAACTGTGTTTAAAAATCAAACTTGTATAAGGTGGCTATTCCCATGTTGTAGGAAACAATGGTTGAGAGTCTTACAAATGTAAACATCTCTAATGTAAACATAAATATCAAAAAAGTTTCTGTAATTGTTTTGAAGTGTGAAAACTACATACAAATGCATTTTTTTTCTGTGAGTATGCTGCCTATTTTGCCAGTAGTTTTAGCAGTGTACTTATTCTGTAATAAACTCAGGGTTTTTAATCACTGTTATTGCAACCCACCTTCCAAATTAAAAAAAGAAAAAAACCACCCTACTAAAAAAGTGTCATTTCCCCTTGAAACTGACAATAGCCTAACAGCCCATAGTAAAGAATAACTGACATTATCTTTAACTTCCAATAATTGACATTATCTTTAGCTTCCAAATGAAACAATGGACAGGCTGCAGAAGATGACCAGATACTTGTGTGGTCAAGTTATTAATAAAGAGGTCTATGGCTACCAGAATGGTTTAGAACAGAACAGCAACTGAGAACGAGTGAACCCCACTGATGTCAACAATCCTGCTAAATAAAGGGAATGACTGTTGCAGGACGAAGGGCTGACAATGTGCAAGCTGGCTGGCGGGGGGTGACACCAGTTCTCGCATTCACCAGGAGCATGGAAAGAAGCATCTCAGGTGGCTGCACTGTCCTGAGCCACCCATTCAGCACCAGAAAATCCCTAACATGCCCTGTGTGCACCAGAAAACTTCTACACCATATGGTAACAAACTCTACCAAAACCAAAGGTGAGTGAGAACAAAAGGACTTTTAAAGTTCCTCTGCTTTTTCTTGTGAAATGGGTCAGGGAAAAACAAGGTTACTCACCCCAAAGGAATCACCCATTTCCCTTCTTGGCTGCAATCCCTCAGAACAGATGGGCAGTACATCCAGAGGGTCAAGACAAATTTAGCTAGCCCTGACCCCAAGTATGGCATACCACCCAGTCCTATAAAAAAAAGTAAGAAGAAAGTCCTTTGCCCATCTAAGAATATTTTTAATCACAGGCAAAAAAAGAAGCTTGGAAATAATGAATTTACAGCTTTTAATAAATCTCAGCTTGTACTAGTTCAATTGTGTTCACACAGAAGGTGCACAAATACTTAAATACTCTCATATTGCCAGCCCTTTGATCAGTATAGGAACCAGATGCATACAAAGGGTTAATCAGGGAATCACTCTGTTCCTGGTGACTTTTAGCAGAATGATGGTGGCACAGAACTTCATGCCTTTCTGTCATACACTATTCTTCCACCTCTTCAGCACAGATGAGGTCTGGTCCTCTAGGATCTCAAAGAAAAAAAATCCTGTCATTTCCAACTATGCAGTATCACAAGTATCTTCCAAAGGTACCATCAACGACATTTCTGAGATAACCCAAACTGACTGTCTAGGAGGAAGCACAAAATATTCAGGTAAAAGACTTGATTTATTCTTCCAGAAGCTTCCAGGCTTCCTTCTGCCCAACACTGACAAAAGAATATCTAAACAGTTTATGGAAGTTAAAAACACAATCTTGGCCATTCCAATTCTGCTCGACAATAAAAAAAGGGAATCAAGTCTCCTAAAAGCCAGCCTGGTCAACGAGCACTTTATATTCCAAGGACAAATGTCAATTGTCCACTCTCAAACGAATGTGAAAGACTTGTGATTTGACTTATGCAGCAAAAAAAAGTATGTTTCCAACAAGCAAGAACCATTTTGCAAGGCCATTCTGATTTGGTACTATTTACTTTTTCAGTATAAAAAACCAGGCAGAAACCCAGCCAGGTAACAAAGCTGCACCAATAAGGAAATCTGAACTGCAGTTCTTCAAAATGCTCCTCAGATCCTGAATATATGGGGTTTTTCCAAACCCATCAGCTCAAAATCATTGCATCACTCTCAACTCCAAACCAGTTCCCAGAAACTCCAGTGACAGGGCACTGTTGTACTGACAATCTTGAAAATCTTCTGAAGGTCCTCAAGAGACAGCTGAAATTCCTGGGGTTTACTCAATAGAAGTGCAAAAGCCACTGTTACTTAGTCATAAATACACTCTACTCACAAATGGCATGCCACCCAGTATCTCCAGTGTCCCCTTTAATATCTAGCCTTTATATTACAAATATCTAGAGAAAAAAAAAATTTAAATTGTAATTCAAACCACTAGGCAATTTGGGGAGAACTGTGACTGTCACCTTTTGAACTGAAACACAACATTTATCTTGAATTTCTATAGCTTCACCATTTCTATGCAATTTTTCTTCTTCTGTCTTTGCCCTTTCTATTTTTCTTCAATTTTCACTCCCAAGAGAAAGAATGCTCTCAGATTTTTTTCATTATTTAAGTTAGCAGATTTTTACAATAAGTCAAAAAGCCATAGACAACAAAATAAAACCAACTGCTCAGAGATAAGTAAAGGAATTTCCTGAACCTTTCAAAGGACAAGCACAAGGAAAAGGAGAAAATTTCGTAAGATATTATTATGAATGAAAAAAATCAGGTCATATATGAACAAATATCTAAGACAAAAACAGAGTTCACAGAACCCTTCTGTTTCTGAAAATATTATATCCATGCTCTGTTTTCTATGGCACAGACAAGACACACGCTAATAAGAATTTGTCTTAGTAGTGACCCTACTAGTGTTGTCTTCTCCCTGCCTGACTTCTCTCAAGTAACTTCCACAGAGAATTTTCTTCATCTTCCCATTAATGTAAGTATTTTTAAATCTACGCTTCCCACATGTGGTCACCTTGATTAAAGTTTAGCAAGTTGAACAGGAGTCAGCAGTGCCCTGGCAGCCAGGAGGGCCAATCCTGTCCTGGGGGCATCAGGCACAGCATCGCCAGCTGGGCAAGGGAGGGGATTGTCCCGCTCTGCTCTGCACTGGGGCGGCCTCACCTCGAGTGCTGGGGGCAGTTTTGGGTGCCACAATGTAAAAAAGAGATTAGAGAGTATCTAAAGAACAGTAATGAAGATGGTAAAGGGCCTTGAGGGGAAGCTACATGAGGAGTGGCTGAGGTCACTTGGTCTGTTCAGCCTAGAGGAGACTGAAGGAAGACCCATTGCAGTTACAACTTCCTCATGAAGAGAAGAGGAGGGGCAGGCACTGATCTCTTCTCTCTGGTGTCCAGTGACAGAATCCGAAGGAATGGCCTGGAGTTGTGTCAGGGGAGGTTTAGGCTGGATATTAGAAAAAGGTTCTTCACCCAGGGGGTGGTTGGGCACTGGAACAGGCTCCTCAGGGAAGTGGTCACAGCACCAAGCCTGACAGAGTTCAAGAAATGTTTGTACAATGCTCACAGGTACATGGTGTGACTTTTGGGATGTCCTCTGCATAGACAGGAGTTGGGATATTCCAATGATCCTTGTCGGTCTTTTCCAACTCAGGATACTCTACGATTCTATTCTAGGATTCTAAAATCCAGGTTAGAAACACAGCCTTTGTTATCTTTTTGAAGAAACTACTATAGGTAGCTTAACACAATATACTCTGGCATAATTATACGGCACAATCTGACACAATAGAACAGCTATTTCACATACAGCTGAGTTTCCCTGAGGCAAAAAGTACTTCTATGCGTGGAATAAAAGCTCCCCCTCCTGGCTAAGATAAGAAAAGTTCAGCTGGGGAAGGATACCCTGTGCGAGCAATATTATCCTGAAGACAGGCTGTAATGGCACAACAAAGAGTTCCTCATTGAATGCTACCACCTCACTGTTGCTATATTGTGTTATACAACCACAAGTGGCCTGAGCACTCCCCTGAAGAGCCAGCCCTAAAATGCTGCTCTTCCTACTATCCTGAAAGCGACTGCAGGAAGTGCTTTAGCCAAATTCCAATTCTTGGTCACTTTGATTTTCAGCAGTCCATGACACACATGGATTGGTGTTTAAGCCATGTGGCATAAAATACAACAGTGAAGACAGACTTTTTAGAAGCGCAAAATAAACTATTTACATCTTTGGAAGTTGGTCTCCTTCCCCCAAAATCCCTTTCAGGTTAACAAACCATCAATTTTATAAATACCACTTTGCCTTTGGTACCATCTCAAATATCAGTTGAGCATCAGAAACCACAGCACCAGGTAGAAGAGTGGTGCAAGCACCAACACAATCTTCCAGTTTTTCCCACCAGTTGACAAAAATATATATACCTGTTCCAACAAATGGATCATATACAAGATCGTTGGGTTTTACTCTTGCGTGGTTTGCCATGATGAAAGACAGGCAGGCATCCATGCTCGTATTTCCAATAAAGTGTCTCTTCTTCACACTGTAGGATTCAATGAGTTCTCTCTGACCATCTGCAATCTGTTGAAACATTTAAAATCCCTGTCAGGTCCTGGATACAAGACATAAACAGACAGGCTAACAGACTTGCTTAAGTGACACCATCCAAAACCACATAACTTCACTTCATAACACATCACACCTTGCTTTCTGACATCTGAAAATATGACAGACTTCTTTCCAAGCAACGGATATCTTGGTTCAACATCTAGGTAAATTCTCCAAGACAGAGGTTAAAAATATACAAACATTTTATGGGGAAAATTCTTTTGAAGAAATTACAATTAGAGAAATTTTGCTATTATTCCAAATATCAGAAAAACAATTCCTGGCAATTCAGAGTTAAAAGGATTTCAAAAATAGGAGGATTAGAAATGCATGTTAACACATGTGCACACACAAGCATGCTTAAGGTCACACAGAATTTCTTTCTTCACTGGCATTTCTGTCCCACTCAACACCTAAATTTAGGATAGCGTTGACAGATCAGAATTTAAGTGAAAAGCAAACAAAGACAAAATGCTAACACTTTTGCATCAGACTTCCAAAGTATGTTGGAGAAGTCCAAAGCAATCTGGAACAAAACACACTCAAACACTATCCAACACTATCTCCCCCACCCCTGCTCAGCATCAGTTTTACTGGGTAAACAAAATACACTTGCCTCTTTTTTTCAGGTTGGTTTACTCATTTTTAAACACTTTAGGAATCCAGCAGAAATGGGACAACAGCTGCAATGTTTTGCAGCATTGCCACAACCCAGGGTGCTTGAACATTAATCACAGGCATGGAGAATATTCACAGGCCCTAACAGATCACTTGAATCTCTAACTTCCCTGTACACAAGCCACTGGCCATGGCTGTATGACCTCTGCAGTGGTTCTCCCTCCTTCCAGCTGCCCTTGACCCAGGACATTGCAAGCACATATTCCCACCAGTGGCTAGTGTCGTTCTGGGAGATATCCTTTGAGGAGCCACTTTCTCCTTACAAAAACATGAAAGGCCAGATCAGATTTCCTCAGAATATCCTAATAATGCAGCAGGTTTAGAGTACTTATGGCCAACAGGCAAGAACATGTGTAGTAAAGACCACAGATGACAGGCTCCAGACAGTTTTTGTACTTGGTTCCTTCTGCACTGTCGGTGTTCCCTCGGGCAGGTACCTGCCTGTGGGCTGGACTCACTGATGTCCAAAGCCTCACGGATTAGTCTATGCTTTTCCATGGAGGTGCCTGTCAGGATCACCTGAAGCACTTACACAATGCTCCAGTGGGGCTGACGCCACTCAGCAGGCCCACTAGGCACCTACAGCTCTGGACATCTTTCTGTGTGTTTGAAACAGGTGGTTTCAGCTGCAGCTGCATCCAAAAAAATGTAACACACCACCCTAGCTGTGCAGTCTCACGGCTGTGCTGAGTTCTCTCAGTGGATGGCAAGATAAAGGTGTGTTCCCAGATACAACTTCATTTTTTTCCACTTCTAAATTGTTCAGTAAAGCCACATTTTCCTAGTCACAGTAAGGACTCCCAAGACTTGCATCAGAGCATTATGCAAGGACAGATTCAGACAATTGTATCTTCTGCTTCTATTAAAAGTCAAAATGTTTTTTTACATTTAAACTGAAGTACACTCTCCTGAAAATACAAGCTTATAAGAACTGAAACAAGCACACTCACGCACCCATCTACCAAAATACAGATGAATGGGCTCTTCTGGAACGTCATTTGGGTTCATTCCATAATCTTCCAAAATCCAAAAGATGTGTTCTGGATTCTTTAAATTTACTTTCCCTTTGAATGGCAGAAATTCAAGGGCCTATACAATAAAGAAAAACAGAGTCAAAAAAACACAGGGTCAATTTTTTTAAATAGGTACCTTCCCCCTCAAGAAAAAAAACCCAAAACCTAACAAACAAAACAACCAGCAAAAAACAAACCACAATTTCACTTGTGAAAAATGGTATATTAGTATTAAAAAGTACATTAAATTTTCTCTGGATTTTTGAAATGCCTTTCTTGTAAACAAAAATACCTCAAATGATTAAGGATTAGAAATCAGGAACCATACACTTTTTATTAACTGAACAGACCTCAACTTTAGAGGAAATTAACTGTGCATATTAATCATGCAACTTTCAAGTTATAAGAATAACACTGATGATGAACAATGGGATGTGACATTTCAGTGACATTCAGCTACAACAATTTACATACTCAGCATTATTTCATGTACACAGAAACTGAACAAACAGGGAAGAGTAGCTACTGCTAATACAGATAACTTCAGTCTCTGTAAATTAAGTAAATCGAATAAATAGCTGCCAAAACAGAATGTGGAAGAGCAAAAATAAACAGTAATTTGGAAAAATTACCAAAAGCAGTAATTTGGAAAAATGTCCTAATTGAAATACTGATATAGTCAGGAGGAGAGCACAAGTGCAGACAAGAGCATGATGACGGAACAGGAGATCAGCACACAATCCACAGCTTGCAGCTGAAGTCACTTGTTCCACATTCTGGAACAATAAAAGCCTAATAAGGAGGTCAAATAAACAGAATTTCCAAAAAGCTAGCACCTAACTTGCCATTTGTATCTTACAGTTTTGAGCAATAAGCTTCAGTTTCCCCAGCACACTGGGCTGAAATCAGCAGTGGTATTTGTTTGGCTTAGTAGATGCCTCACACAGTCAGTTTAGAGGGGGGAAAAAAAAGAAGTCGTGAATTCTGAGGCAACGTTAATCAAACACAAAGATCTCATTTAGACCTGGTAGGACATAAGCCATAAACTTCCTTAAGATCTTCAAGAAACCCAAACTTAAATATACCGATAGCATAGAATAAGAGCAACATGAATAAATTAAACTAAACAAAGATTTCTTAACCATCTACTTACATCAATCTTTTTTATTTTCTGTGCTTGGGTCAGTGTTTTATTAAATGTATGAATATGTATTTTGTAAGTAGAGTCTGACTGTAGATATGGAAGCTGAAAAAAAAAAAGGCAAAGGCATTTTCAGATGACATAGTACAGATGCAGTGCTATTCAGTGGGTTTAAGGAACCATATTATCCAGATTCTTTATATGCATACCATCTTGTCTGTTGGATAGCTCTTCAAAGATGCATAGAGCTCCCCTGCCGATCTTCCATGGCCCCACAGTTCAAATATAGACCTGAAATTACAAAGTTTTTGAGAGTGCAGTCACATAGCACAGAGAAAACGCCTTACAGATACTTACTCCTTTTAACTTTCTTAGCCAACATATTTAGGCTTTACTTCATGAAGTATTAACATGTGGCACTTAATTCTTGGCAAATGTTTTAATTTTTGTTTGTAACAAGGACAGGCTTATTTTTAATCCTACGCTGATATACCACTGATGCTTTTCTTTGTTTGGTAACATACCAAAAGCTTCAGAGCTTTTCATACTGATTAGCAGCGCAATGGAGGTGCTCCAGTGATCTTATTCTAAAACTGACACATCTCCCCACAAACAGCAGTAGGCCAGAAAAATAAGTCATGAGCTGTACACATTCTACATAAAATCAGTGTACATTTGCTGAGAGAGCACAGTGTACAGAACATCTGCAAGCTCTTTTGTCATATTTTACTTCCTTGATTGCCTACAGCTGCTTTTTGAAGTGCAATGCTCCATTCTTTAGGCAAGAGAGGAGAGCCCAAGTCATTGTAGGTAAAACTGAACACCTGACACAGTAAGCACTCAAGAGGGACTATGCAACATTCTGCAGAGGGGCCCAAGCTCTGAAGAACACAGCACAAACACCAGAAATTTAGTATGGTCAGAGAGACATAACACACCTATGTGGCTTCTCATCCTGAACCATACCTCAAGGCCTCTCTCACGTGCCTCACTGGAAAGCATGTTATTCAGACACCTCTAAAAAGGACCAGATGCCACAATCACACTCCAGCATATTCCTGCGCTCTTGAATTTCCCAGGAGGGACCTCTGCTGCAGCAGTCTGGGCTGCAGGCTCAGATGCCAGCACTAAGGGAGGATGACACAACCTTTCCCTTCCAAAAGTGCTTGTCAGTTTTTACACATCACCGGTTTTATCTTTTAATTCCATACGTATTTTAGAACAAGCCACTAACTCAACATTATACAAGGCACATAAAACATGAGTGATGCTACAAGTACTGTCTCTGGAGTGAAGAACACCATTTTGACACCCTGAACTGATCATACACTGAGGACAGTGTATGCTAAGAATACGTCCTACAAGAGTCCTACAGGCTCCAGTAACATCTTCTCAGTTCTAGAAGGAATCAGAGACTCTTCATTTTATGATTCCATATAAAATTGATATTTGCCAAAATAGAACAAAATTCCACATCTTATGTTATTATTTACAAGATTTTTCATCTCTTACTTTGCACATACTGTCCGCTTCATTAGTCCCCTTGCCATCTCTTCTGAAGGAATACTGAGAATCCAAAATGGAGACTGCAATCAAGAGAAGGTAAGTGATGCAAATACCTAGCTGGAGGATGTCACATGAATTACACAACTACACAATTCTGTTCTATAAAAACAGACCATGCACACTGAAGATCAAAAAATTAATAAAAAATATATCTATTAACTTTAATCATACACAGAACATGGGGATAAAAGAATTAATTTGAGACAAAACTGTTTCCTCAGCTTGAATGTCTGAGAAAATCTGATATGTATTTAATTTTTCCAACATAATTTTGACTTCGCAAAATATTGTTTGCACTTCTCTTGATTATTCATCATCTAAAGACTGAAAACACCTCGTTACACACAAGCAGTAACTAAATCCCAGTAATATTTTCTGACCAAGCACTGAGACCAGAATCATACAGCTTCCTAGCTGCACTCCTCGTCTGTCTCACTGATTTAGAGGCAAACTCCAATTCCAAACTGCTGTTGAGCATTTTCAGGGTTTAGCTATCCTAAAAAGCAAGGAGAGCCTCCCAGCAGATGGCACTGCTTCTTTTCATGCTGGTAAGTGAAGGCATCCTGAGTTGCATAATATGCATCTTTTCTTCAGTTGAGTCTTGACTGAAATTGAGAATTCCTAATTTTTGGGAAGATTCCTGATTTTGCTAAGAAACTTCAATATTTATTCAGCTACCTACATTTAACAAAAATACTTTAAAGAACATATTTGTGTACCACACACACGTTCAAGAAAAATTTTTGGTCCTCACTTACATTTACACGAATTTCCTGCTCAGCACTGAATTGTCCACCACAAAGGGAGAGCAATGATGTTATTTCCTAAAGTGAAAATATAAAGGTCAGGCTTCAGAATCATTAACTAATGTTATAAAGAAAGAAGAAAAGAAAAGAAAAGAACAAGCAGCATAACAAATTCTAATGCAGATGGTGAATAGGGCAGAAACTCACAAGTAAATTCTGATTATATGTACTGCTCATGAACTGAAAAAAAATTAAGACTTTCCTGTTGTAAAAACATCTTTCTCAGAATTCAGTGACAAAGGTCAGACAAATTTCAGTAATCAAATCCCATCGTTTCACATTTTCTCCTTCATCAGAATCTTTACTGTTCAACCCTACACTCTCACAACGATAATCCTCTCTCTTCTTAAAATATTTTTTTGACTAATAAATATAAAACTGATGTTTCACTAGTAACACTGACCCAGGGCCAGGATCAGCAGATCATCTGGCTAAAAAATCTGTCCTTGCTTGTTTCATAAAGTTTTTGACAAATCATGTCCCTAACATAGTTCATCACAAAACCAAACAAGCTGAGCAGTCATCAAAATACAAAAAAAGGGAAATGGCTCTGCTTTCTTCAGCAGCTATATCAACCAAGAGTCACCAAAACCTTGGTATTAAAAAGAAAAACTTTCTATGTTACATATGTAACATCTTCTTTTTACTTCATCTGATGACCTTGCCTGAAGAAAAGTCAGGTTGATCATAAATATATAAATTCAAGTTCCAGTCCCACAAAGCAAATAGTAAAAAGCAATGCACAGAAGAAAACCTTAATGAAAACAAGGAAAATAAATGACTCAAGACATGCTAAACATTTTGTAACATGCGTAATGATGACCTTACAATTCTAACAAAATAACTCTGTATTTCAGCACTATTTGAAACAATAACATACTATCCTAGATATTTACTAGCTCTTCAAGCAGGCGCCTACAAGAGCCCTTAAGGTATCAAAACTTGTTGAGCTATATAGCAACTCTCTAAGTTGTCATGGGAAAAAAAAACTAATCACAAGTCAACTTTACAAACTGCATGGAAACAAACACTCAGGATAACAGTCAAAAGTAAGCAGCCCTTACTGCTGCCGGTGTGAGGGACCCTCAGAACCAGCACACCACCAAGGCCTTGGAGACCTCTGTTCCATCCCGGTCATGCCACAGACCCTAAGACTTCAGAGAAGCCCCATCCCTGCTGCTCCCCAAATCTTCCTCCTGAAAACCAAGATACCCGCAAGCCTCCTGCCTCGAGCAGCTCCATAAACACGTGGGACAGAGAATCACAGACTCAGTTTGGTTGGAAAAGACCTCTGGGATCATCGAGTCGAACCGATGAGCGAACACCACGCTGTGAACCAGACCACGGCACTGAGCGCCACATCCAGTCTTTCCTTGAGCACCTGCAGGGACGGTGTCTCCACCACCTCCCCTGGGCAGCCCGTCCAGAGGGCACCTCGGGTGTGCCCAGGGCAGCACCAGCCACCCCTGCGCCCAGGGCACACTGGCGGGACCAGACATGTAACTTAAACAAACTTCGAAAGTCAACAAAGCCAAAAACTTGAAAGCATTTCTGTAACTCCAGCTTCCACCTGGAGCCCCGGGCACTCTGCTGGCAACCTGTCCTAGCGCCAGAGGCTCTGGAAAAGCGAGCGGCTGGGAAGGTGATGCCTTAAAGCCACCACGCGGAGGCTCTCCATGGCCCTGGGGCAGGAGGGAGAAGAGGGAACCTCATGCCTGGGGATCCCTTCGCACAGGACGCAGGGAGCGGCGAGGGAAGGGGAGCCGGGCGCTCCTCGCTCCCGGCTCTCCCCGAGAGAGGTGATCCCCGCCGGAGTCCGGCTACCCCGGGCACACCCGGGGCCGCACTGCCCGGGAGCGCCCCGGAGGAGAGGGGAGGGGAAGGGAGGGTAGCGCCTCGTCCGGCCACTGCCCCTGGCCCCGATCCCGGTCCCGATCCCGGTCCCGATCCCGATCCCGATCCCGATCCCGATCCCGGTCCCGATCCCGGTCCCGATCCCGGCCCCTCACAGCGCTCACCGGCAGGCGGAACTCGAGGTGCTCCTGCGCCAGCAGCAGCAAATAGCGCCGTAGCGCCGCAGCCGCCAGCGCCATGTCCGGCCATCCCCCGCCTCCCGCATGCGCCGCCGGGC